>PRKT01000588.1:242780-273642 GCA_003671525.1 Saccostrea glomerata | reverse complement strand
TTCTATTTTCGCTTCATTAGCGATTTACAATCGCCATTGAACTCAAGAGATATAAGCAGTGAACCATGATAGAATATATCATATTCCCTCTTCAAAATGATGGGTACAATAATTTCCTATGACATTGCATATAATTTAACTGATGATGTCTCTCCATCTCCATTTTTCAAATATTTTTGAATTTTGTTTCAGCCTATAATAGTACACGATAGCAAATACCTGGTACCTATAAGCTTCCCAAGTGAAGTGAAGATTAATTAGAATTCCCGCTCCCGCCAAGTTAATTCAAGAACCTTTTTCTGACTTCTCGAAAATATTCATATATCTATATCGATATAACTTCATATCTATTTCTTCATATCGACAATACTATATTGACATGAATAAATAGTTTGTTTAGATCGATATTTGAAAATTAGTATAATATTTTAGTCGATAAAAGTTAAAGCAATAAAATCTAGTGAACAAAAGAAGTTGCCTTCTATTATGTAAATACACCTCAATACAATTCAAAATATATGTACATAAATAAGGAGGTATAACACTTTATATATTGATAAGTCGATAAAATATAAGACAATATACAAAGTTATAACACAACAAGTGTAGAGCCATTTACTACGGTAACGTATAACCGCCTCGTGTTGTTGTTTAGAACACGATTTGATGATATAAAAATGTTGCCAAATACAATTACTTCAAGGTTTGGCGATTTAATTATGACAACAATCTCTGATGAATAATACTTTTCTGACATGTTTTGGACGACTTATACACTTTGATATATCCAAGGCGAATTTCTAAATGTCGTACTAAAATAATGTGTAAACATTATGCCGCTTAAATTAGATAACGCAGAAATTAGTGCAATATACTATATATGAAAATTTCGCTTAGACGACTCGATTTAATCAAAGAGCAAAATTCAACAAAATTTGAACGACATGTAACATAAAATGTATACAAGATACAAGATTTTATCAGTCTAATTTGGGCCCCTGAAAGAGCAAAAAAAGATTTACAAACAAAAGAAGGAGGAGGATCTAATTTATTGAACATTCATGATAATGAGAGCAATTAATAAAAATGCATGTAAAATATATACTCAATATACATAAGTGTGTTGTATATGTTATAATAAAATTATAGTTAAAAGGCAAGAAACTGGGAAAAAAGTACATTATACTAGCAAGTGATCTAAGGATGCCAGGGTCTTCATTAGTCATGAGAAAATAAAATTGATTATCATAAGATAAAGACTGAAAATTTTTACATTTAATTTTACAAATATTTATGAGTTCAAGTCCTTGTACATTACGCTGAGGACATACAAGGAGAAAATTAATTTCATCCTTAATATAACGTATGGCATTGAATTGATGTCTGATTTAAATAAAATAATTCAAATATTTATAGTATCCTTGCAGGTTATTCCCTAAATAATAAATCTCACGAATGTTGCTTCAAAGGACAGTCACTATATTTGATAATACTTGTACTATTCAAACTATGATAACGAAATGTTCAATCATGTTCTTAGCTTGGAGAACATACACAGAGATAAATACGCATCAAATATTTTCGACTGATGTGATGTCATGCATTATCAAATATGACCTCAAACTATTAAAAATTCAAAATTCAAAGAGAAAGTTGTATATTTTCTTTGATAATTCAATTGGAAAAAATTGATCGTACGTCTGCACATACTCTTATGTATTTTTTAATATGATGTGTAGATTGATAAAATGAACGAAATGATTTGCATTTTGTCCTCTTTCTTTCTAAAGATAACACACAAGCTCATTATAGTTAGTGCTGTAACAGGCATAACCCCCCCCCCCCTCAATCGTGCTTTGATTTATTTGATACATTAAGATTTATGTTATAATTTGTACAAACATATATTATGAAGTTGTTCTTTGAGTACATTTAAAAAGCATATATAAACAATTATAGCACTGTAAAAACTGCTAATTTATTTTTAATTAATTCTGAGAAAAAAAAAAAATCATTGCTACAGTGCTAAATTTTTGATTTTTTTTTTAAATTAAATCAATTTTGGAGAATGAAAATCAGGCCCGTAGCTACGGTTTTCAAAGAGTGGCTCGGGTCCTTAAAAAGCACACACTCATCGATTTAATACAGTAGTTATTATTAATAAATCTGGTGTTACAAGACGATCTAATTTTGTTGAATTTTGCTCTTTGATTAAATCGAGTCGTCTAAGTGAAATCTTCATATATGTTATATTGCACTAATTTCTGCGATATTTAAATTTTAGCGACATACTTTTTACACATTATTTTAGTGCAACATTTAGGAATTCAACTTGGATTTATCAAAGTGTATAAGTCGTCTAAAATATATAAGAAAAGTATTATTAATCAGAGATTGTTGTCATAATTAAATCGCCAAACCTTGAAGTGATTGTAATTGACAACATTTTTATATCACAATACCGTGTTCTAATACAACAACACGAGGCGGTTATACGTTTCCGTAATTTACGCTTCCGTTCTTTTACAACGTCTAAATTGTTATAAATTTTTTTGTATGTCGACATTGCCAACTTTGCGATGTGAACAATGTTTTTCGATATCGTGATTACATTTTCTACATTGTTAATGTTTCTACATTACGACATCGTCGACATCGCAATGTAAACAATATTAATGCAATATTGTGGTTACATCGTCTACATTTTATGTTGACACTGTCGACATTGCAATGTGAACAGATTTCGCCTTAACATCGTATACATTTGTATTGTTTCTACGTGGCGCATCGTTACGGTAGCGTAAATGGCTCTACAATTCTTGTGTTATAACTTTGTATATTGTCTTATATTTTATCGACTTATCAACATATAAAGTGTTATACCTCCTTATTTATGTACATATTTTGAATTCTTTTAAGATTTCTTATCATAATAGAAGGCAACTTCTTTTGTTCAACAGATTTTATTTGTTTTTAGTTTTATCGACTGAAATATATATTGATTTTCAGATATTGATTAAAACAAGATATTTAATCATATCGATATAATATTGTTGAAATGATAAAATAAAGATATAGTTTTATCACTTTTAATTTATGAATATTTGCGATAAATAAGTCAGAATAAAGTGTTTTTGAATTATTTTGGCGGGGGTGGGAATTCCAATGAACCTTCACTTCACTCGGGATTCAGTGAAAGCGTACATGTATGTATCATGTGAGCATGTACGATTAAAGGCTGAATCAAATTAAAAAGTATAATAAAAAGGGGAAATGGGACAAATTGAAAGTTATTATCCATTGTGGGCTATTGCACCAATCACTACTTTTGAAGAAGGTGAGACAAGAGTATCTTTGTGCCCCACTTCCAGCTATAAAAAAACCCTCAAAAACTGAGTACAGCAGAGATCCACTGATATGTCCCAAATTTAAGAAAATTCTTGCAGTTAGATTATTAAATCCCTGGGGTGTTTTCCTTGTTATCAATTTTTTTGGCTGACACTACACTTTCCTCCTTTGAACTTTGTGACTAAGCTTATACAGATTGGCTGAAGTCTCAAATTATTTTATATTATTTAAAACAATAAGAAGTTAGATCTGGTGTTATTATATTTTTATGCAGGCCTATATTTTTATGCAGGGTGGGTGGGTTGGAGGTTTCAAGACTGTGGAGGTTCGCATTCATGAGGCAGATCCTATGTATACCACAGATTGGAACAACATCAAATATTTACAAAGTACATAAATAAACAGTGTTAATTTTATAATAGTGTTAGGTACTTTCTATTTTCGCTTCATTATATTTACAATACTCCAGAGATATAAGCAGTAGGCCTAAACCATGATAGAATATATCAGATTCCCTTTTCAAAATGATGGGTATAATAATTTCCTATGACATTGCATATAAATTACTTTTGATGTCTCTCCATCTCAACTTTTCAAATATTTTTTAATTTTGTTTTGCAAAGCCTATAATCGTACACGATAGAAAATACATGGTACATGAGCTTCCCAAGTGAAGTGAAGATTAATTAGAATTCCCGCTCCCGCCAAGTTAAATCAAAAACACCTTTTTTCTGACTTTTCTTGAAGATATTCATATATCTATATCGATATAACTTCATATTTATTTCTTCACATCGACAACACTATATTGACATGAATAAATATTTTGTTTAGATCGATATTTGAAAATCAGTATAATATTTCAGTCGATAAAAGTTAAAGCAATAAGATCTATTGAACAAAATAAGTTGCCTTCTATTATGTAAATACACCTCAATACAATTCAAAATATGGGCATAAATAAGGAGGTATAACACTTTATATGTTGATAAGTCGATAAAATATAAGACAATATACAAAGTTATAACACAACAAGTGTAGAGCCATTTACGCTTCCGTACATCGTCGACGTCAACATCGCAATGTAAACAATGTTGATACGATATCGCGTTTACATCGTCTACATTGTTATTATTTCTAGATGTCGACATACCGATGTAAACAATGTTGATGCAATATCGCGTTTACATCATTTACACTTCCATGTCGACGATGTGAACAACGTAAACAAGAAAAATAAGAAAGGCAAGGGTGACACGATGTCGACGCGATATCGACCAACATTGCAATGTTTACGATGTTAACGATGTGAAAAAGAAAAATAAGAAGGCAATGTTGACAGAATTTTGACTCAATATCGCCAACTTGCGATGTTGATGATGTGAATGATGTTAATTAGAAAAATCAGAAGACAATGTTGACACAAGGTTGACTCGATATCGACCAACATTGCAATGTTGACGATAAGAAAGATGTAAATAAGAAAAATAAGAAGGCAATGTTGACACGATGTCGAATCGATATCGACCAACAGTGCGATGTCGACGGGGTGAACAGTATAAACAAGAAAACTAAGGCAACGTTGACACGATGTCGACTCAATATCCACCAACATTGCAATGTAGACGATGTGAACGATGTAAACGAGGAAAAGAGGAATTATAACAAGATGTGAACTCTATATTGTTTAACAACTTTATATATACATATTGAGAGATAAACAAAAGTATTTCAAAGCATTGTCAAGTTGAATATTTTATGATATTACATGTAGGAGAACTGGTATTTTTACAGCGATGTCGACAATATCGTAAAAACATCGTGCACTGGACATACCTCTAAATATTTCTTAAAAGCTGTGACAAAAGTGCTTTTGAAAATAAACATTTTGCTTTGCTTGGTCAATTTGTCTTTAACACTTGCAGAACTTTATATAAGTAATACATTGCTAATCACATTTATTTTGACTATTTGTACATAATATAGACGTAAGCTTAATTATTTTGAGATTTGGTATTACCACTTTAGTAAATCCGTTTAATCATTAACTTCTTTCATATTAAATATATCATATGTAAGTGCCATCAACATAATTGCTTTCTAAATAAACATTTCCATGTTTCATGTTTTCCTCCTTGCTCCATTTCATTTAATATGTATTTTCACCTTATTACAATTTATATGTAACAAGGCATGCGGTATTCCATAAAACATTTATGATAATACAAATTACTCACAATTTCTCCATACTGTTGATTTTCTTGTGACCTTTTTTTTCTGCCATTAGAATACATTCACTTCCCTTGATCTGGCAACATGTCCTATCTGTTGAAGTTGTCCTTCAATGCAGATTTCAAAAACATTTGTTATTTTTTATTATATTTCTGATTAATCATGAGTCACATTGAAAATCATAATAACTTCTGAAAAGTCGGTATAAAAATCAGACAAGTCAATTTCATTATCGTTAAAATGGTTGTAAAACTTTACCACCATAACTAGTACCTAGAATTATAATTAGTTTTCCAGGAAAGAACCAAAACTGAAATAATGCTTACCTTTGAACAAAAACTTCTTGTTTAACTTTTTATTCTGAATATAAGCGTGATAAACTCATTTTCCATTCTGAACACTTATCATTGTTATCTGTATGTAAACACAAGAGGCTTAAGGACCTTATAGGTCACATAAGTATAATGTAAAAACTTTTAAACTATAAAATCTGGTTCATGTTTTAAACCAAAGGTCATGAAAGTCACACTTTTGAAAGAGGAACCAATGCAAATCATAATTATACACTTAGTATGCTAACTTTGATTACTAATACAAAGCGTTACATCAGGAGAAAGTGCATTTCAACTTTATAACCAATTTTGCACCTCAACCCACAATAAATACTGACCCTGGGGGCACATATTTTAAAAACTTGAAAATTTTATCATACATTTTTTTTATCGTGAATGGTTGATTTATACCAAAGAGCAGATTTCAAATCAATTATTTATTTTTAGACTATGTAACCCCCAGTACACCTGACCCCGGGGCCAGGAAATTGACCATTTTGGAAGAGGCTCTTTTTTCATTATATATTTTTACTTAGATCATTAGTGTAAAACCATCGAACAAAGAAAAAGATTTTCAAAAAATTCAAAAACTTTCACTAGTATATAATCATTAGAGCCCCGCCCCAACATCAGAACCGCTGACCAAGGGGCTCTGAAATTCATAATATTAGAAGAGGCATCCTTCCTTATAATCATGTACATAGTTATAAATTTACTACCCAGAAGTACAGGAGAAGATTTTCATAGAATTTATGCATTTTCACCATATAATCGATAGAGCCTCGTCCTAGCACCAGAATCCCTGGCCCTTGGGCCATGAAATTCAGAATTTTGGCAAAGGCAACCTTATTCAATTATCATAGACTTGGTTTGTTTTTTTAAACTAGCAGCAGAGATTTTCAAGAAATAATGCATTTTCACTACACAATCTATGTAGTCCCAGACTATCACTTTAGAAACCCTGACCTTGGGGCCATGAAATTCACAATTTTGGAAGATGCAGCCTTATTCAACATAACTAGTACTTGGTTAGTTTTTTTATGCCCAAGAGCATAGAACAAGATTTTCAAAGAAATATTTAATGCATTTTCACCATATAATCTATTTAGCAAAGCCCTTGACCTCTGACCCCAGGTCCATGAATTTTAAAAGGTTCATTTTCTATAAGGCCATTTTCCGGCCTACGATAAAATCACTTTAAAATATGATTTTATATAACCAAAATCATTCTAGTTCCTGATTTTGATGTTTGTTTTTCAACATCGATCATCTAAGTCACGTGATTTAGAAATAAAAAGTGGCTGTCAGTTAAAGAAAAATTGAGGGAAGGTCTATTTAAATCAAGTTTTTATGCATGTTTCTGAATGTAAATGATCAAAAATTGTTTATTTATGTCGGAAATACATCAGACCTTAGTAATAAACTCGAAGATTTTTTAGATCTAAGGTTCAAGATACTTTTTATGACAAGAATTCCGATGCATCCACATTTTGCATATTTTGAACGAAAATCTTTACGAAAATCACACTGAATTGTGCTGAAAAAAGTTTGATTTGCAATTTATTTAAAAGTATTATATCATATATAACTATATTGTAATTGTATATCTTATCTGTAGATGTGGTACTTACTTTACGCAAAAAAAAACCATGTTAGAAATGAGGTTTCTAAATTTCTATTGAAATCTAAAAATTATGCATCAAATGTTGAAAGCATGGAATGGATTTTGGTTGGATAAAATAAAACTGAAGTAATAATTAAGAAAAGAAATTCAACCTTTTGCAAAAAAAAAAAAAAAAAAAAAAAAAAAAAAAAAAATTAACAGCATAAGAACATCAATGCAAATACATGTTGGCTATCCATATACATGTAAATAGTCAATACATATAACTCAGAGCGGTTGAAAGGTCCCGTTCCGCATTGGGCGTTGGTTATAAATGCAAGCAACTATGCATTTATAAACACTTGACTTTAAGTGAATGAGTTCTTTATCTGGTTGAAAAATCCTTTTATGAGGTAAAGAAACATTCAATTATATCAATCACATATTACAATTAGGAATCCCTCTCCTCCCTCTTTACCAGTTTATTTTCTTAGTCAGGACCAATGTTATCGTAACTTATATCAATGATATCATTCAAAGAAGTAGAATATAAAGATATACTAAACTATCATTATAAATATAAAAGATATCATATTCCCACTTTATATATATATTCTATAAAAAGTTTTTATTTCTTAATTTTTATCAGACATTTCAAAGAAACGTCTCCACTTGTAATTCCATGACATCCAGTCTTCTCAGTCCTTTGATTTTTAGATTTTTTAGTAAAAAATTCACATTTTTTTAAAGCAAATATGCATGGCTGATATAAATATGAGTAAAACAACAGAAAATTGTGCTCCAATAGTTTATAAAAAAAATAAATAATCTACATAAGCTGATATCCTTCATTGTGAGTAGTTAGCTTTTTCGGCAAATATCGTAAAAATGAAGTGAAAAGTTTTTATTTAGGTGTCATAACCACCTTCAACCAAATTCATAATTTGGTAGTCACTTTTTATGTTTATAAGAAATTTACATGCAAATTTTGGTAGTGGTTAAAGGTGGTTATGATATGCGTAGGAGTTATCTAACACAGCCACCCTCTTGAGTTTTCCTATTACTCTAATGCTAATACAGACAGATAGTACCTTACTTTGTGACCCTATATCATTAAAAATACTATTGTATCATTAACCAACCAATATTTATCATTAACTTGGAACATGAGCCTAGTCATTCATGCAATTTTAAGGGAAAAATGCTATCTGAAAATTTGAAGTCATTGTAGGCCGCAAAACGGCCTTATAGAGAATGATCCTTTGGTAAAAGCTCACTGTTCATTACAATAAGTCCAACAGTTTCACTGCTTTATGTCCAGGGGTGAAAGGAAGATTTTTTAAAGATTGCACTAATTTAGCGGCTTTGGCCCAACCCCTAAGGCCCAATGGTAACAGGGACTACCCAGTCAGCATTCATATATTGGCCCAACGTTGGTAGAGTAACGGTCTGTTGGGTCAAGGTTGGCGTTGGTATAACATGATTGGGCCAACATTGGGCCAATGTTAGACATTATGCTCTTGGTGGCAATATCAGTTATTCGTTGTTGGGCCAATGTTGGCCCAATGTATCTTAATCTCATATAAGTTGTCGTGATAACATACATTGGTTTTACATTGTTGAGCCAACATTGGCCCAATGTATGTTATTTTCACAAAAATTACTATCTTAAACATTGGTTTTGTATCGTTGGACTTACGTTGGTCCAATATTGAATGCTGAACATAATGAACATATGCAGGTGTACAACGATTGGGCCAGCGTTGGCAAGACAGCATTGGCACAATGTTTCAAACTTAGCATAAAATGGTTGGTCTCGTGTAGTTGGACCATTATTGGCCTAATGCAAATTTTTGTCAAAGATATACTGCAACAGCTGAGAGGATAATTTTACTAAAAGGTTTATCATTTATGAGTATACACTGAACCAAACTTCTAAGTGTTCACCTCACATTTTTGACGTTTTAAAGAAAAAATGCGAACAATAAATAATTTCTTCAATTCTTGGTTAATGATGTATATTTACGTTCGATGTTGCGTAAATTTCATGTAAGTATCTCGTCAGAATTTTAAGCAAAGTGTCAAGGAAATGATGTACCCTCGAAATGAAAATTCGCCCAAAAAATCTCGATGGAGAAAGACCCACTACTCGCTCTAATTACTTCAAGACAATCTTCATTGTTGGATACCATGTACCCCTGAATAGGAGATTGACCCATCTGTTGCCACACCTACATGTGCTGCATAGATCTTTCCAAACCATTGAAATTGTGAGGAAAGGGGGGGGGGGGCTTTGAGATTTCTTTTAAAATCCCAAATTTGTTCAGTGGGTTTTTATATCCGGGAATTTGACATTTGACAGTATATCGTCACATAAGTACCTTTTGGTCAATATCCTTTGGTGTTTAGCACGTAAGTGCGCCGCCTTAAGGATAATTCAGACTGCTTGAGCTGATATAAGACTGCTACGAGCACTGATTTCTCATAATTTTCGTACGATTTAAAAGGTTTGTTTCCATGTTTCTAAGATTTTTGCAGGACACTTAAACACTCTCTTAACCTGGTGTAACGCGAAATTTTCTCCCGAGATGAAGATTAAGGTCACTTCCGGTTTGGTTAAATTTTGTCAAAAACTTTCAAATTGTGATAAATTGGTGATGAAAAATGAGCGCAGCCAATAGAAAAATGTGTTAAAATGGGTTTAGATACTGTTTGATAATTTTAAAAGCAATATCAAGTACAATTAAGCATTAAAATAAAAATGAGTAAAACGTGGTGCAAAGATGGTCCAGATATCAATATTCCAACGGCTCTCCCTTCTACATCAATGGTTATTTTGCCAATATTTTGTGTTTTTTTAGTGAAACCAGTTTTTTAAATTTGATAATGATCACAAAAAAATGCTTATTGCACAAAACACGCACTGCAAAGTACAGATTTATTGTTTTTAAGCTTCGTCACGGAACATTGGTTTTCATCGGTGATATTGAATTTTCATTCTACAATTGTTGAGAAGACTAATTTGATGGAATAGTGTGAAAATATCATACCATTCTATAAAGTAGTTTTTAAATAAATACATTTCTTAAAGAGAACACTTAGAAGTTTTGTTAAGTGTATAATGCTACACACGTGTAACTGAATCAGTATACAACTATAAATTAAATGTATCCTATATAATAAGTTATTAACATTTATTTTGTTATCTGGCTTTATCTTTGAGTGCTTTACCTATACATTTTTAGTTGGACCAACTTTGGCCCACTATGTCAAATGTGTACTGTACTGCATAAATCATGTAAATATGTGTTTATTAATTTATTGATTAAATGTTGTGGTAATGGTACTAATGGTAAAAAAATTTACATTTCCTTAGCAGACACTAGTTAATCTGGTACATATCTTCATATTTTTATGCCAAGGTATAAGGCTAACACAGCTGGTCCGGATCCAACGTTGGCCCAACGTTTATATCAAGCTAGTGTTAAATACTTATATACCCAACGACTTTATCTTTCTCTCCCTGTATCATGCACACACATATATCATTATGTTGTGTAATTTTGATATTAAATAAATATTCATGGGTTTCATTGGATATCATTAACGTATTATATAACACATTGGGGGGGGGGGGAATACATACACTGTAAGAAATGTGTTTAGAATTCAAACACTTTTCTAAACACTTTTTTGTCACCTTCTTTTTTATATGTTTAATTCCTTAACATGTTTAGTTTCTAAACACGTACATGTTTAGAAATTTTACATGTTTAGGAATTAAACATATAAAAAAATAAGGTGACAAAAAAGTGCTTAGAAAAGTGTTTGAATCTTAAACACATTTCTTAATTATGTGCTTAGAAATTAAACATATCTAGATTTAACATATTAAAACAAGTGTAACTGCAGAAAAATTATAAACACGTAATTTTTTTCACAAAGAGCATATTACTTAAGGTAGGTCGCGGGTTTACTGCATAAAAATTCTTACGAGAAAACATATCCTGAAAATTTGATATAATGTTCCTGAGAATTTACTGCGTATTATCTGCAATTTTTATAAAATTTGCCTACGTAGTTTTAATGCTATACTACTATATATAAACGCGGTATTGTCATTAGTACACTTTTTACGCTTTACTATTGAAATATATGGGAAAATGACGTTTTAAGCCAATTTTGTGAAAATAGTTTCTTTTAAAAAGGTTGGATAACTTTTTAAAGACGTAGACGAATTAGTCAGGAATTTCAAAATGTCAAGATGAGGTAAAATCATAACTATTGATATCAAAAAATCAATATGTCTTCTCGCTAGATTTTTCGCTAAAAAAATTTCAAAGTTCCCTTTTATATTGCTGAAATGTTGCGTTTATGGCGTTATTTATGTCTACAACGTCATTTGTTGAACCTTTTTACGTTTATCGTACGAATATAAATATTTTAACATTTGGAATATGCAAGATCTAAAATATGTCATAAACTCAAAATTTAATTTATTCATCATTTAACTTATTGCGGAAATATATTAGGATGACCAGCAACTTATTTTCACTAGTATTGTGAAATTCATATTCTAATCACAGAGTCGGAATGAAGGGTACATGTATAAACATTCCTCGTGCATGAGAATTAACATGCATCGACAACATCGCGAGTGATAAAATATGAGTTCCTGTATTTTTAGGAAATTCATGGTGGAAATGATTTCAGGCATAACACAAAAATTTGATCACTTTATTAAAGAAATAACGGTAAGGAAAAAACTTCCAGATACTGGGGAAATTAGCCGGGGTGGGGGGTTGGGGGGGGTATTTCCACTTTTCTTTCTATATATATTAGACGCAAGCTGGTACATGGGCCTAACTCTTAAGCATTTGTTAATTACGAATTCTCTTAATCAAATTTCCATGCACAAAATGTAAAATACATACACTTGAATTGAGCTTTTACACTTAGACTAGAGCTTTTGTTTAAAACTTTTAATAATAGAAAAAGAAACTTGTAAATTGTTTACAGTGTCATATAGGTCTTACAGGTGTTTGTATAAATTTGGATTTTGAAAGCATTTCACAATTTATCAGCCAGTAAAACAAGGCGACTAGATGAGATTTAGATACATAAAATGAGTAACCACACAATACTTAATAATAATGATGATGATGATGATGATGATAAGAAAAAAAAGGAAAATGCATGTATTAAATTTAATGCGTTTTTAGTGTTGAGGATTGATTCCATCCTGAAAACTATACGCATATTTTCGCCCTAGCTTTGATTAGCAGTCATGATGCAATACGCATGTTCCCCCAGTTGCAAATAACGTGCGCAAATACATCTCCTCAAGTTTTCCGCTAAACAATCTTATTTATGATAACTTACTCTCTGCATACCATAACTTTCACGCCGACTTATTCTGATTGACTTTTAGCAGTTTAGTAATACTTACAATATAAATTATTCCTATCATTTGGTATTGTATTTAATTTTTCCCAGGGCATTACATATACTAGTAATCACTTGAGAGTTCAGACTGAAATTTAATTATAAAACATCTACGGGGTTTACTTGCAATAGCATGCAATTTTAATCTATTTGATTCGTACTGACTTGAAGTCATTTGCAGAGAATTAAGCGGGAAACAACGCAACGTTGCCTTTGTGACGTAACTGACGTCATAATCAAATGTGCACAAAACAGCCGCTCGAATCGTCGAAATTGTGTACCAAAATTGATGACAAAAGCAAACCCGCGACCTACCTTAATACACATACTGTTGTCAAAATTTTCAAAATATTAACCGATATATATAAATTATTCATCATACGGCCTCTGATTGTTTAGATATATATAACACAATCCAAAAATAAAAGGGAAAATCAAAATTCCCTTTTTTTGACCCATTATTTCATATCTGCAGTCAATTTGAGAAAAAAAGGACTCATAACAAGCTTTCAGGAGTAAAAGTTTGAAGAACGTTCCTCTTTTACATTACAAACAGGCTTTAACTCTTTTTGAGATTTGAGGAACGTTCCTCTTTTACTTTCATAAGGTCTGAAATCTTTCTGAGATTTGAGGAACGTTCCTCTTTTACTTTCTTACGATTTGAATTCTTTCTGAAGTTTGAGGAACGTTCCTCTTTTACTTTCTTAAGGTTTGAAATCTTTCTGAGATTTGAGGAACATTCCTCTTTTACTTTCTTAAGGTTTGAAATCTTTTTGAGATATGAGGAACATTCCTCTTTTACTTTCTTAAGGTTTGAAATCTTTTTGAGATTTTGGGAACGTTCCTCTTTTACTTTCTTAAGTTTTGAAATTTTTCTGAAATTTGAGGAACGTTCCTCTTTTACTTTTTTAAGGTTTGAAATCTTTCTGAAATTTGAGGAACGTTCCTCTTTTACTTTCTTAAGGTTTGAAATCTTTTTGAGATATGAGGAACATTCCTCTTTTAGTTCTTAAGGTTTGAAATCTTTCTGAGATTTGGGGAACGTTCCTCTTTTACTTTCTTTAGTTTTGAAATTTTTCTGAAATTTGAGGAACATTCTTCTTTTACTTTCTTAAGGTTTGAAATCTTTCTGAGATTTGAGGAACGTTCCTCTTTTACTTTCTTAAGGTTTGAAATCTTTCTGAGATTTGGGGAATGTCTTCTTTTACTTTCTTAAGGTTTGAAATCTTTCTGAGATTTGAGGAACGTTCCTCTTTTAGTTTCTTAAGGTTTGAAATCTTTCAGAAGTTTAAGGAACGTTCCTCTCTCACCGTCTTAAGGTTTGAAATCTTTCTGAGACATGAGGAACATTCCTCTTTTACTTTCGTTATAATCGAAATCTTGGCAATGATTCAAATATCTCTCAAGATTTTACAAACGTTCCTTAATTACTTTCTTAAGGATTTAACGCGTACCGAGATTTGAGGAACGTTCCTCTTTTACTGCAACAGTCTAAATTAATAAATTATCAATTTTAATATCAAAACAATTCTAATTACTATTAAAGAGAAACAGTATCTCCATCAGTATCAAATGCAGTCATGTTAACAGGTTTAGGAACCATATTCAAATCAATCATTTTTCTGTACGTTATACCTCATTACATATAATTTAAAAGCATTAATAAATAATTTCTCTTTTTCAGTATAAGAAAAATCTATGTACTGATTTGTTTGCTTTTTACCAGACTGAAAAATGTTTCACATTGAAAGATCTGTTTATTCACAGTACATTGTTGAATATTCAGAATCTTAACCCTTTTATACATTTGAACCATTTATTTACCACCATTTGTTTAAAATATATCAAAGAATGTTTAAACATTATCATAAGCGAAAAAGGAAGACATGAAAACTCTACAAGTCATTTGTACAAAGATCATCAACAGATCTAGAGGGACTTATATTACAATATACATACAAGTATTCATGTAAATGGTAAATCTATTTGTATAGTTAATTCATAAGAGGATTAAGCTGTCTCCTTTCTCAAATCCAACTACATGTATAGTTATATAAATTTAAAATATACACAACGATTCTGATTTAAAGTTAATAACACATCTCATAATTGAACCCCCTTATAAATAAATTTACACATAACATTACTGATAAGTTTGTTTGAAATTAGACAGACAGATGAATGAACAGAAACTCAAATAGACAATGAATGGAAATCAGGAATCAAAAATGACCACATTGAATCAAAAGTAATTGTTACATGTAGTAAAAATGCTAAAAGGATGCGTAATGCTGCCTTAACATCCTCAGAGTGCAAAGCTTTACTTCAATGTTCTCATTATTTTTAGGCTTAATTTCTGTTTTTAAATACAGATGAAACCTGTGTTCCTGAAAGCTTTGCCTGAACAATATAATACTTCCATTATCAATGATCCTGTTGCATTGCTTAGAGAGACTTTAGATCATTTGACCAAATATATGTAGAAGTATGAACATATGGCAATGATTATTTTAAGCTGAATGCAAAGAAATTAGGGGGCCATGACCAGTTGAAATCGTGAAAATTTAACAGCAACAATGTTGACAAATTTTGATTGGAAAGCCCAGCTCGGGTGAGCCAAAAATGTGTACCATTATTCCCAGATTAGTTAAAATGCACATCTGGGTTCTCCTCCTCCTCTCTTAGTAGTCGCTGAAGATGCTCTGGCACTGCAGAAAGGTCTTCACTATTTTCAAGCGACTCTTCAGCATACTTCGGAATCTTTGATAGACACCAAACAGCTCCTGTTCTTGAGTAGTTACGTGGGCTATTTGATTTCTCTTCTAAGCTTTTCAGAAAATTCTCCCACCATGTTATGTCTTCTGTTGACATCATATTGTTCCAGATCTTCATGTTTTTCCTTAGAAGTGGGATGTCAATTTTTTCAAATGATGCATTTAACACTGCAGGTTGCCTTGTTGGCATGATGGTAGTGCCATCTTGATTTTGATTAAAAAAGCTTCCATGCAGTGCTTTCCACGAATGGTCAACATTTTTGCGATAATAAATGTTGACATCCCCATTTTCCTCATTCAGTCTGTATCTGAAATGATTATAGATATAGATATTTTTATTTTTTTCCTTTCGAATATTAAGAGTTTAGAAGTCAACTATGTCAAATCATCTGTTTTGGGAGATTTAATTTAAAAAAAAATATTCAATATCATGACTTCTCATTAACTTGGTCCAAG
This sequence comes from Saccostrea glomerata, assembly GCA_003671525.1. Taxonomy (NCBI): domain Eukaryota; kingdom Metazoa; phylum Mollusca; class Bivalvia; order Ostreida; family Ostreidae; genus Saccostrea; species Saccostrea glomerata. The sequence continues at coordinate 257,452 of PRKT01000588.1, read as the reverse complement.
AATGACACAGTGGATAAAGCATTTGCTCAAAAAATGTGGAATAAAGAGTACCTCGATTCTTGTATTGCCTCGTATGGAATAAAGTGGTTTAGTTGTCATGAATATACATATTTTCATAGGGAAAAAGTGATGCACACTAAGGTTTACATAATCTCCTGAACAGTAGGGGGTTGTTAATATTACTGTAGACATAATTTTTTTTTCCATGTAGTCATAATTCTGCAGGTTCATAATGTCATCCGAGTGTAAAAAAAATATGCAGATTCTTGTCATGTCCAGAAATCATGTAGAATACCGTATATTGCATTATTTGTGAGAAAAATTACTATCGCTTTTCTCTACAGTGGCAAGTGGTGGCATCTCTTATGAGTAAAAATTCACTTCAGAACTGTGAACAACAAACACCCAAACTTAACATTCAACTACTGCATATTGAAATTGATTCTTAGACAATACAATAATAAAATACCTGAATGTATTTGTCCTTGTGTGATGTTTAACACCTCTTAAATGAGGACTTAACCAACCAGTGGAAGAAGAGGTATTTTGATTTTTTTTATTTTGAATACCTTTAAGGGTGGTAATAAGGTTAGATAACTAGGTAAGGGAATTCAGCAAATTTATATAAAATATTCTCCGGGTTCTTGTATAATAGGGCCATTGAGCAGGGAGGGATCTTTTTCATGCCAACACCTACTGCGACATGGGACCTCGGTTTATACGGTCTCATCCGAAGGACTGGTCTGCACGTCCCACAGTGGGATTCAAACCCGCGACGTAAGGATTGACTCCTTACTTCGCGACTCTAGAGCAGACGCTCTAACCACTGCGCCACGTGGGTGACTATAAATTTCTTTGAAATAAACCCTGTAAGATTTAAAATTTCAACTCAAATGAGCTGAAAGCTTGAGTAAGCTGATCATCAACAACATCATTATGTTAATATTCATGAAAGTTAGTCCAGAGCATCCAAGGGAGAAGCAAAATCTGCCTTGGTCGAAAGAAAACTACACTCCCTAGATTTCAATGGGACTCAGAGTTGATAATGAGAGCAAAAGTAGGGTTGGATCATTGTAAAACCATTTTAAGTAATACTGGCTATAAAACTGGTAACTTTTGGTGAAGCATACCTAAGAATTATAGATTTTAAACTGTTTGCATCATGATGACTAGAGGAAATGTTGGAAATTATCTGGGGATGAAAGTTTTACACACAAATAAATCAGTATTTTAGTTCCTGGAACCACTTAACTAAAAAGATGAAACAAAGGTGAAATATATTTGAGGCAGTTGATTCTAAGTAGTTCGATTATTTACTGAGGGTAAGGATGCACAGAAATTTCTCATAAAACTATGTTAATCACCATTTGAAGTCAATCACTAACACTGAATGTTGCTACAAAAAAGTAAAGATTTTTTAAACAATGCACAGCAAATAAACAAACTCTATTAGTATTTAAACTAACTAATAAAACATATCAATTTTAGCCCATGCTACGTACAGAGGAATTGGATCAAGTAGAAAAAAATCAAGAAGATTCGGTCAACTACAGAGTCATGTACTTAGCATTAAAGGTATATCATACACGTACTAAAATCAACTTAATGTTCATGCTGGGCTTGTGAAATTCAGAAGAAATCAAGTTTGTCAAAAATTGTATTCAACTAAATATAAGTTTAAAATGCTGGACCATCATAATTATAAATTATTGTTTTAATTATTCTAAAACCATAAGCCAACTTGAAGATCTACGGATTTATGAAATGACAATTAAATGATATGCATATTGTATATTCATAATCATAATAGGAAAGAGACACCAAGAGGGAAGAGGAGATCAATGATTTGAAAATCAAAAGAAAAGAGCTTGAGGATGATCTGAAACGCATTTCAATGGAGAAGGATAAAATGAAGGAGGAACTGTTAGAGAGAGAGAGAAAAACAACGAACAGTATTTACGTGAAATAATGTCACTGAGGGCAAGTTCATATTTTCTAGATCAGAAAATATTTTAAAAAAAACATTATACATTTATTGAATGAGTTTGAGGGCAACATGTGTTTTGTCGGACTCAAGAACCAAACTGTCTGCCTGAGCTAATGGGCTGAAGGCAAACAGTTTGATTTGAGCAAAACATTAGATATGTTGGACTTTTTTTTCATATAGATTTGTATAGGAAAATTTTCGTAAAGGTTTAACAAAAAATATTAATGTTAATACATTTAAGTTCATCTAAGAAAGACAATATATTTGTGTTTTATTAAATAGGAAAAACTAAATAAAGCAACAAAAGAATGCAGGATCTTAAAGGAAATGCAAGAAAAATCCTGCAGCAAAAGGAAAAGTATTACAGGTAATTTGAAAATGGCAATCTGAAATATCCTTACAAGACTGCTTAATTTCTTTTACTTCAATGCTGATTCAAATGCAGTTGTATCAATTAAGCTAAATGGTATATTAAATGAGTCATAGATGATTTTCAAAAGTCTACATCGGCCCCCACATATTCTGGAATTATCAAAGTCCATTAAATCTATGTATAAGGTTAATGAAATGATCTGCATTCCAATTCTGAAACTGTCTACTATTTTGAAAACCATTCAGTTTACCTACTTTAAACCTTACTGTTGTTCTGTAAGAGAATCAATTGCAATGATTAGGGTGGTATTAATTTCATTACACAGATTCAACAGAAGATATGGACATTCCACCACCAAAGAAAAGCCCTCTCCAACCAGATCAGTGGAATTTCAAAGAGGGTGCTGAAGACATAAAAAAGAATATGGTTGTGGCCATTAAGCCAATCAGAAAGAAGGATATCGTTGATGGAGAACCTTGGTTGGCACTTGTCAATGAAGTCTTAAAATCTAAATTGAAGGTTTCTTGGCTAACAGGAAGGTACAATTCCACATGGGAACTCAACCCTGAATTTCTTGGATGTGACCCAGATGTTGTCCAGAACACACGCGTGGCTTGCCATTTTAATTTTATTCAAGAGAAAGTTTTGCCTGGATACATTATAGATAAGTTTAAAGCAATCTTTAAAAATTGATATTACATTGCAATTTGGTACCTGCTTCTCAGAAAACGAAAAATGTATGGTTCTGCTTATCTATCTGAAGTAATGAGAATGATTTTTCCCTTTTTTGAAAAAGTATTGTACCCTTTAATGTAGTGAACGAATAATTATAAGGAAGCTAATTTTTTTTAAAAAAATCTTTCTCTGTACATGTATCATTGAAACAGATAAAGTTTATTTTTCAATGCAAGTGTTGAAGTATTACTGTATTATGTTATTCCTTGGATGTTTAATTTTAATTTGATTGAAATAAGAAACTTAACTCAAAAAGGAGGAACGTTCCTCAAATGTTTTGTAAATCTTAAAGTCAGATTTAATTAGAAGATAATCTCTTAACTATTTTTTTCATATTTAAGAATTAAATTAAAAGAAGGAACGTTCCTCAAATGATTTGTAAATCTTAGAGTCTGAATGAAAGTGAGGAATGTTCCTCAAATGTTTTGTGAATCTTAGAGTATGAATGAAAGAGAGGAACGTTCCTCAAATGTTTTGTAAATCTTAGAGTCTGAATGAAAGTGAGGAATGTTCCTCAAATGTTTTGTGAATCTTAGAGTATGAATGAAAGAGAGGAACGTTCCCCAAATGTTTTGTGAATCTTAGAATCTGAATGAAAGAGAAAAACGTTCCCCAAATGCTTTGTTAGTTTTAAAGTCTGAATGAAAGAGAGGAACGTTCCTCAAATGTTTTGTGAATCTTAGAGTCTGAATGAAAGTGAGGAACGTTCCCCAAATGCTTTGTTAATCTTAGAGTCTGAATGAAAGAGAGGAACGTTCCTCAAATGTTTTGTGAATCTTAGAGTCTGAATGAAAGTGAGGAACGTTCCCCAAATGTTTTGTGAATCTTAGAGTCTGAATGAAAGAGAGGAACGTTCCCCAAATGCTTTGTTAGTCTTAGAGTCTGAATGAAAGAGAGGAACGTTCCTCAAATGCTTTGTAAATCTTAGAGTCTGAATGAAAGAGAGGAACGTTCCTCAAATGCTTTGTAAATCTTAAAGTTGGAATGAAAGAGAGGAACGTTCCTCAAATGCTTTGTAAATCTTGAAGTCGGAATGAAAGAGAGGAACGTTCCTCAAATGCTTTGTAAATCTTAGATTATGAATGAAAGAGATTAACGTTCCCCAAATGCTTTGTTAATCTTAGAGTCGAAATGAAAGAGAGGAACGTTCCTCAAATGGTTTGTAAATCTTTAAGTTGGAATGAAAGAGAGGAACGTTCCTCAAATGCTTTGTATTTCTAAAAGTCTGTATAAAAAATGGAGGGACGTTACCAAGATATTTTGTTTATCTTAAGAAACAGACTAAAAAGAGTTGAACGTTCCTCGAATCCATTGTGCAGGTAAAAGCCAAACGGAAAGGGGGCGTTCCTTGAATGCTTTGGATACCTATCAATGCATTGGAAAGAGGAACGTTCCTCAAATTAATTCTGACTTACAGAAGATCTCCAGCGAGAAGTGGATCTTGTGTGCCTTGTTTTCTTGCTTTTAGAAGTCAAAGACTGAGGAACGTTCCTCAAACTTTGACTTGTAAAGGCTCATTCTTTACTTGTTGCAATGAAATTGACTGCAGATATGAAATAACGGGTCAAAAAAAGGGAATTTTGATTTTCCCTTTTATTTTTGGATTGTGTTATATATACTTTACAATTGTGTGATGTTCTTTTTACACAAATTTATATTTACATTATATTTATAACGCAGGGATGAGCAACAAAAATAAAATAAGCTAGCAATTTTATATCAGAACTTCCTTTAATCTTTTTAATAATGCATTATCAAAGATATTTCAAATAAAATTATAAAATTATCTTTTTTATATAATATTTTGCATATGATTAATTACAGTTTCAATCGGTTTCAGAGTGTTCCATAGTCACCAAAATGGCAGACTTGATTAACTTTCAGCAGTCCTAAAGCACTGTATAGCACCACATGATATAATATCCCATCAGTTTTAAACTGCCGAAAAGTAATCCATTTCAAATGCACAAGGATAATCACAAAATGATAATTTTAGGTACATGTATTCAAATCCACCGAACATTGTCGAATTAAGGGTACCCAATACACTTCATAAAAAAAACGTTTCTTAGTGTTGATCACGGAACAACTTCTTGCACTTGAAGATGACGCCATGCACAGATGCAGGTACTTTGATACATACATGCTTTGAGTTCAATCAGGACTACTCACATAACCTGTAGGAAAGAAAGTCAAATTTAAGTACCCTATGCTGCACAATGAAGATAGCATCATTTTTTCAAGTTGCATTGGAACTACATGTATTACTTAAATTAAAATAGTTATTTTAAATGTGAAATTCAATATAACCGGTACCTCCTTTCCCACAAGTCTATAAACGACCTTAAATGCAATGTTTACATTGCTCATCGTGGTTAAATAATGCAAATCTTAATAAAAAGAAAACATACCTTTAATATATTGCAGTAAAAAGATGCCTTTCAAATGATTTTCAATATTTTCGTCATGGTTATCCATTGGATTGTCAGTATCTCTCCTTGATACGTCCCTTAAGCCTTTTGTGATTTACTTTGTTTCGATGGCCGCTCAAATTAACGTTCAAATATACGAGTATTTATGTCATTTCCGGGAAGATAACTCTGTATTATACAGCAGAAGTGTTTAATTTCTAAACACGTTTAGATATAAAACATGTTTAAACATAAGTGTTTAGTTGTTAAACATATATTTCTATACATGTTTAGATCTAAACACGTCATGGAAGTGTTTAAATCCTATACACAATTTTTACAGTATATGCATGTATATCTTGGCTATATGCACGATTTTCTATTATTGCAAATTTAAAAAATACTGTTTCCCTTCTGAAAGCCAAAAAGTAATACTGCATACAAACGTATCAATTTAAGAATTTTAAAAGAAATTCATGGATGTGGGTCGAGAACATTGTAGAAGACACATTAAGTGTAAAGCCAATGTACCATTGCAGCTGTACGTGCTATTCTGTTCTTTGAAAGATGTCACTCCCAGGAGGGCAATAAATTAAGTTTTTGAGTTAAACAGAGGTCAGCTTTCCTTCGCGCGCAAGATGTAGAGAACAAAGACAAAGGACTGAATTTTGTTTGAGCTAGGATAGACGCAGATAAAGCAAAATGTGCATTGTGAGTATTTCTGATTTTTTTTTTGTGCATGAGTATTTTAAAAGGAAATTTTCTATCGATGATAGTAACATAGTAGAACAGATTTTGATCTACAATATGTAGCAAATTCGATCTGTACATATATGCATATTCTTCTCATATTATATGTGATTTTTGGTTTAAATTTTTGTATGTGGGATAAATCTAAACCCTTGTCCTTTAAAATAGAAATGAGTAGAATATATACACTGTATATATAATAATTGACTCATTAAAACGTGTAAAGCTCCATTTTCGCACATGCATGGGGGAACGTGGGGAGGGGGCGATCCTTGTTGATAGAGACACGTGCATAATGTATAATCTTTATAAGTGATATCATTATCATGTAAATCTATTTACAAGTAAATAGTCTAAGTATGTGTGATTGAAGAGCTATGGTAATATCATTAAGCATTAAAATCACATGGTACTTTTTAGGTAAGAAAACTGGGAACGATTCGAGGTGACAATACGAAGTGTACGGAGAATTATGAGTTCCATGATAGACATCGGTGTTGCAAAGAAAATGAACTAGCTAGAGGGGGATGACGAGAGCATTTTCCTTTTTCTCATTGAAAGATGTGCTGCTGTGTGAGTATTTTTTTTTTACGTATCTTTAAAATATTATTTTATACTCCCAAGATAATGAAGATATACTGATCTTGGTTTGTTTGTTTGTATGTGTGTGGATCGACAACTTACAAATTTAGTTAAACATGAAAAATATGTCTAATTGTCAAGATCAGACATGTGTCAAGGGTAATGCATCAAGTCGCATTAATTTATTGAACTAAGATTACAATTTTTTCATACTTTTGACATTATGTTTCACAAATATCTTGTCATCAAAATGATTGCTAGTAAATTAAGTAAACCAAAGACACATTTGTATTATAATTTGTATATTAGTTTATCTAAGTTTGTGTAATATAATGTTTAGAATATTTTAATCCAGCATAAATTGTGTAATTACCTGTAAATACCGAAACCATATTTTTTCTATCTTACTTCTAAGGGCAGATCACTCTAGTGACATAAAATAACCGTACAAAATAGATCTCTGTAGTGTGCAGTTTTAAGTAATTAAAAAACATTTTTTTTTTGACATAACAAATAAAATCACAGTATCTTATTTTGACAGTAACTGTGAGAAAGAATGGATGTTGCAAAGATACAAAAGACAAAGATAGCGAAGATGCTGAAAAGGACTGCATGGTTACGATACTCTTGCGATTGGGGTAGGAAGGAGAGGAAAGGAAACAAAAAACGGCAGCAGAATAGGAGGAGACCAACCGATGAATTGCCTTGAAATGACTTTGAATTTTTTGGTATCTGGTGAATTGTCATTATTACCCTTTGACTTTAATTTAGTTTTTAATTTTAATTTTTGATTTTGTGTTTTTAATTCATGTAAATGATTTAATTAGTAAACCGTATCAAATTATTTTATTCTTGTTATTTCTCCCACTTATTGGAAATTAAAAGTATGAGTCATTCACTCATTGGTTGAGAACACTGGGTCAACGTAAAACAAACTCTGGGCCAACGTAAAAAGACGCTGAGCAAATGTGAAAATAACACCGGGCCAACATCAGAGAAACAATGTGCCGATGTAAGATAGAGGCTAGGAACGCTGGGCCAATGTAAAAGAAACTCTAAGCCAACGTAAAAGACACATTGGGCCAATGTAAAAGACATACTGGGCCAACATAAGTTCAATATTTGTAGTCTAGTACATAGGCCCAACATATATCCAAGGTTGGGCCAACATCCATGCAATCGGCGTCTAATGTTGGGCCAACGTAAAGCCAATACATTGGCCCAACATGAGCCCACTTTGCCCTTAAACATTGAACCAACATTGGTATGCAACGTTGGGCCAACAAAATGAATATTGTTGGCATTACATTGGGCCAACATATTGATGCTGACTGGGTACATTCAGATGTTTTGTTCCCCTTCGCCCATAAATGCTTTATGCAAAAATTAGTTGAGCGTTTGCAGAGAAAAGTTGAAAATGTTCAAATATATTAACACACAATGCACGAGGACGTAAAATAGATAGCGATAGGTCACCCGAGTGTACTCAAATGACTTAAAAATCCAAAAACTTCCTCCTTTCTTTTCCTTATGCCTGTACAAAATGAAGGCTGGTTGGATAACTATTCATTGTAAATTTAAACTTAACTGTATTCATGTTACTATCTATCACAATTATGAATTTTTTGAAATTAGAAAAAAAATATTTACATGCCAGATTTTAAAGAGATTAACGTTATAAATACCTCAAACAAGAAATCAACTATTGTTTTGCTAACCTTTGGAATTCCCCACTCTATCTGTTTTCATTTTGGGTGCAGTGAGGGGGATTTAAAATTAATTTAATACATTCTTAAGGCCAAATGTGTATTGATATACAGCTGTAAAATTATGAATATTTTCAAGCATGCCAAGAAAACCTTAGCATTCTCTCCATATAGCAAACTCAATAAAAGCCGAATTAACGTTAATCTGTGATTCTTCCCCGGGGAGATGTGCGCCAAGCAATTAATGTCAGCAGATTTGAGGGAGGGATCTTAAAATTTACTGGGTTTAAATTATAGGTAGAATACTAATTATTTAGAAGATTTGCCCCCCCCCCCCCCGCCCCCCGTCTTTTTTTTTGGGGGGGGGGGTGGAGTCAAAAATAGGGAAGGAAAATAATTATAGTAAAATAATTCTTTTTTTTTTAAAATAAGCTGTATTTCATTTTTTACGTATTTAACTTTCAAAATATTTTTTTCTAAGTACAAATTGGCATCTGGTAGTTGTGGAAGTACTGCGTCGAAATATAGATAAAAGGGTACCGAATTCCCGGACGCTTACATCATTTCCTGGTTGAACAAGATGGAGACGAGTACTGAATGGGTAGACGTTACCCGATTGGCTATGTAAACATTTTCATTTAATAGTGAATATTTTCTGTAGATTTTTTTTTCTTATTTTCTTCAATTCAACTTTTTAAATATAAATTTTGGTACTAGTGCCTCTGACATTTTACGTATTTTGTAAATAAATAAAGATTTTTGACAGGAACTATTTAGGGCATAAGGGACTACTTCCTGGGTTAGACGTTCATTTTTTCTCTAACTAAGAAAGCTAAGAACCTAGGATCCACCCCCAGAAGTCTGCTGCCGTAAATTGTCTCGCCGGCGTTTTGGGAATATGGGTGATTTGCATCAATTACACTTTTATTGACTCCATCGCTGTCGAAATCGAACGAGATTTCTTGGCATGAAAACGTACCTCTGTTTTTGTAAAGCATGTGTACAAAAAAAAAAGATTGAAAACGAAGTACCAGTGGTTTAAAATAGGAGAGAGATTCCCCATCGTGAGCCCTTTATTACCGGCCGCCAGGAGGCGGTCGGTTATTTGATATGAAAGTTTTAAGTCGCCGTGAAACAATTGAAATAAAAGTATTTAACATTAATATAATAGTATATTACAAAGAGTGTCTAAATGTTTAACAAAAATGCACAATAAACATAGAATTAATTTTTTTTTAAAATTAAGAATGAGGTAAATATTTCATCGAATCCTGATTGAGAAACTTTGACATGTTTGAGGTGCGGAGACAATTAGGACACGTATCGGGCATAGTCTAAAGCAAAGACCGCGTTATTTATAATAAAATACTTTCTGTATTCAAACAGGATTTGTTGTTCATATTTATTTTAAAATGACGTATACACATGTACATATATAAACATTTTCAAAAATATGATATCGATTAAATCTTATTTCATCAAAAGACCTAACAGGCTACAGAATATTACAAGATTTGGCCCTAGCAGATGAGGATAATTCATGTTTCACAATGTGCCAAGAATTTTCCCGTTTCATCTCAAAGAAACTTGAAAGAGAAGAAATGTAGTGGCGGATCTAGAGGTCGTTTAGTTTTTTTTTTCCTTTAAGAGAAGGAGCCCCACATACTTGGTGTGTTTTTATTAAATTAAAAGATTACACTGTCTAGTTGTAGATAAAATTAAACTTTAGTTTTAGACTTTTAATGTAAATACCTCTTATACACCAAACTTCAACCATGCAGGGTTCAAGTTGTATGTACATGTGGAGACGCAGAGGACCAGGGGTACCCTGCTTATACGTGTAATACTGAACATGAATTTTATAATAAGAAAATCATGCAATGTCTACACATGCATTAAATGTCACGAGAGTATATATTAACAGATAAAAATAAGATATTTTAAAAACGGATCACGTATTGCAGTCTTTAGTTGCTCCATGAAAGGATTAATTGATTGGTTTGCGGCCGATTTTTGACGCTTGCGTCAATACACGTTTCTTGTCACAGTTTATATTGATATTGCGGAACATTCCGTGGTCATATAAAACATACACAGACTGGCCTACGGAAACCCTATAATACAAACCAAAAATATATCAAAGAAAAGCGACGAAATTATCAAATAAAGAAAAACGAAACTATTAAATAAAAAAACCCCGAAATTATTAAATAAAAAAAAATCCGAGATTATTAAATAAAGAACAAGAGGCCCATGGTCCACATCGCTCACCTGAGCACTGTGGCTAGGAAAAAGCAGAATTGGTTTACACTTGAAAAGCTTAAATACAAAACTAGTCCCAAGACCAATCATGGCTTTGCTATAATTCTTGAGAAGAAGATTTTTAAAGAATTTATCAATACATTTCTATGTAAAACTTTGGTCGGCCATTTTGGCCCCGCCCTACCCCTGGGGGTCATGATTTGAACAAACTTGAATCTATACTACCTGAGGATGCTTCCATATAAATATGATCAATTATGGCTTTGTTGTTCTTGAGGAGAAGATTTTTAAAGAAATTTCCTATTTATTTCTATGTTAAACTTTGGTCGGCCATTTTGGCCCCACCCTACCTCCGGGGGTCATGTTTTGAACAAACTTGAATCTACACTACCTGAAGATGCTTCCATACAAATATGATCAATTATGGCTCTGCTATTCTTGAGAAGAAGATTTTTAAAGAATTTTCCTATACATTTCTATGTCAAACTTTGGTCGGCCATTTTGGCCCCGCCCTACCCCTGGGGGTCATGTTTTGAACAAACTTGAATCTACACTACCTGAGGATGCTTCCATATAAATATGATCAATTATGGCTTTGTTGTTCTTGAGGAGAAGACCCAAACGGAAAAGATTTTTAACAAACTACTATCAAACTATCAACAAACTACCAACAAACTATATTTTTGTGGTTTGTTTAGGTAGTTTGATAGTATAGCATTTAATGAACCACTAACAAACCACTTTTTCTAAAAATAGCTGCAGTGGTTTGTTAGTCTTTCATTTCTGGTGATTGTGATTTCTTTATAGTTTATTAGACTTGGTATCTTGCAACAGTGTTTTATTAGTATAGCATTTGCATCTAACCACATGGGAAATTACTTTACAGATGTGTTTAGGGTTGAATTATCTAGATTTGTTGAAGTTTCCAAGAACAGCTTAATCTTTACATCCGGTGTTAGCTATTTGCGCCAATTTTCAAACCACCAAGCAGGTGACAGAAACAAAGGAACTGGTGAAGGGACATTCAAATTGTTAGTATCATTCTATAAGATCCCTGACTGAAAAAAGCAGCAATTAACATTATTAAAAGATGGATCTGGATACAGAAGAGGTATTTAATGCATGTCATCAAGTTCCTTTTTACCTAAAATAAGGCTGGACTACAGTAACCTTCTGTGAATTTGGATGCGTATGCTTTTTACTAGCTTTGGGTTTTTATGTATTTTCAGATTGACCTAATTAATTCCTATACTAGTTTAGATCAGTTTGCATTGGATTATGGGAAGTATACTTGAAAAAAATTAAGACAAAAAAGATGTTTTTCAAAGTTGCAATGAGGCCAGAAAAAAGGAAATATTGCAGCATTTTCCATGCCAGATGAAGCAGGGAATATTTAAATGTCAGCTTGAAGAACATTTTTTTGGTGAAAAATACTATGAAGATGTACACAACATGAAGGAGAATATGTGATAAGTACATGGACATTGACTTGGACTTGCATCTCCTAAACAAAAGAGAACCCATGTTGGAATGTTGCACTTGCATTGGCTAAACTTGTGAATCCTGGAATTTAAATACAGTGACTGAAACACTTGACTTAATGTTGAATATTTCAAAATGTGATTGTTTTAGGTGTTTTCAAAGACTTGTGGATTTGTATAGAAAATTCAAATCTAGTGTTTTGCTGATGGATTTCTTACCAGTGATTTATTTGTAGTTTGTTAGAGTGGTTTGATAGTAGTTTGTTAGCGTGGTTTGATAGTAGTTTGTTAGAATGGTTTGATAGTAGTTTGTTAGAGTGGTTTGATAGTAGTTTGTTAGAGTGGTTTGATAGTAGTTTGTTAAGAGTGGTTTGATAGTAGTTTGTTAGAGCGGATGTGTCAGACACCATACAGTGTGTTATTGACCTAGCGACTCTATATATCGGGCTGCTTTTGAACCATAAATGAGATAAAAATTTTCATTTTAATTGTGATGTTTCAATTGGATGACAATAAACATGTAATTGATGAATTTTTAATATATTACAGACAACAGTAAAATATTGAAAAGATTGATTTTTTTAAAATCTGCACAGAATAATTAGAAAACCTTAACTGTAAATAAATCAAATGCAATATATAGTTACACTTTTTTGCATGGACCTCAAATTAATCCCCTAGAAGATTAAACCTTTTGTATGACCTATGTCTAAATTATTTTATGGGATACACTTGGTCTATAAAAGTTGTGTTTACATGTGTCAGAACAAAAACACTGTCTGTGTGTTGTGTTCTGACACATATGTAGAAACTTGTAATGACAATTAGTTTAATTAAGGAATCACTGTCTAGTTAGTATAGTATGCCAGGGCATCAACAATAGTGGGAAACATGGGATAATTTGCATAACGGGCTTCGCCCGTTATGCATAAATTATCCCATGTTTCCCACTATTGTTGATGTCCCTGGCATACTATACTAACTAGACAGTGATTCCTTATATTTCCATTTCATTGTAAATAAAATTGTAGATTTAGACTTTAAAAATACAGACATAGATTTAAATTACACGAGGATTCCCATCCCAATTTCAAAAGTTCTCGCCCACTGACGTCAAACACAATGGCAGCCGCACGAGATTTTCATGCATATTTGGCCTCCTTAGCATCAGACTCTGAGACAGATGCGCACGAGATTTGCATGTATATTAGGCCTCCTTAGCTCCTGACCTATTGGCCTGCCTAATTTACATTTTGGTAGAATTATCAAGAAATTAACTTCGCTAATTTTCAAAGAGTTATCACAGAGAGAAAAATTAGAAATGGAAATATATAAAAATAACCTTAAATTACTTACTCAAAATTTAGTAAACCTTCATATAGATGTCACTAAGCATAAAAAGGACCAGTCGATTCACCTGACTGCGTTACGTAGAACCTGAAATGAGAACGCAATCCGAATTTACTCTGAAAGATTTCGTTGCAAGTTGAATTATCAATAAAAATGTGCATTATAACCACAAAATATGACAAAAAATCAACAAAGCATACATATTTACCATTGTTTCAAAGAAGTATATCACAATCAGCCAAAAGGAAAGTCTAGAACAAACCATAGAAAGGAGCTCTTGCTGACTCGGATTTTTTTTTCTGTAACAGGAAGTGCAAGTAGAACCTGGCTAATCGGTTTCGTATTCATCCAAGAATCGGGAAATACCTTAATCTTTGTAATATTAGTCGTTCAAATTTTTATCTTAAAAATGCATCTCCACTTCAAAGACGAACGCAGATGACTAAGAGATATAAATTTACTTTGTGGAACCAAAGCTAGTTCTTTAATGGAATGCCGTACGTCACAAATTACGTCATCATAGAAAGCAGAAAGAAAGAAAGTTTTCAACTCCATATTTTCTGTAAGTTTGTAAGATTCTCATCTTCTTTTTATATCAGACGGATGTAATAACTTTATTTGGGAATATTTGTTGACAGCTTAATAACAGATATGAGATTCAAGTGGATCTAACATTATCCACAGGAGTCGGCAATTTTATCAATAAATAGAAAATAAATGGTAAAAAGGCTTAAATCCTACCATTGAGCTTCGCTCGCGAAGCGCTCGCTACGCTCGCGAAGCTCACTGGTAGGATTTATGCCTGTTTACCATTTATTTTCTATTTATTGAAAAAATTGCCGACTCCTATGCATTATCTATGGTAACGCATAACGTTATGTGTTGAAAATGAAAGATGGGCCTAGTACAGGTTCTCTGCTTTTCTTACAATATTATTGGCCTATTGATAGGCCTAATGTTTTAATGTGTTTTTAATTCCTGTTGCATTGGGATCTAGTATATAAAATTAAACTGCAGCAATCAAATAACACACGT
>PRKT01000588.1:209217-241775 GCA_003671525.1 Saccostrea glomerata | reverse complement strand
AAGGAATAAGAAGAATTAAGTTCCAAATTTTTGTTTGTTTGTGTTTTTACCATAGAAAATGTTCAGTGAAAAGCTAATGTTGTAGGATAGGATTCTCAGGTTCTGAGTTCAATATTTTCCTTTCTTTTTCAAAAACTTTTCAGGTAATTAATCCATACAAATATTTTTTCCTAGTTTTATATCAACCTCCTCCTTTAAAAACCATACCCCACCCGGTATCCTATTGAGTTATTTAACTACATGCAGGTGTAAAATGTACATTATTATAACCCCCCCCCTTTGAAAAAAATCCTTCCACCCCTCAACAAAAAAAAAATACCCCACTGTCCTGTCCACAAGTACCTGTGCATGTGCATTCCAAAATTTATGCAGATATAAAGAGGCTTACTTACATCTGGAATGCAAGACAGAAAGTCCTAGTCACTTCCCTAAAATGAGTCGTACTGTACATATATTTACAAAATATTTATTAATTCGAAAATATTTATTAAATGTTGTATTCTATACTCACAGGTATAATTTGCTGGTAAATATAAGCAGATCTATGCACGGCACTCCATTATACCACACTGATAGCTTCTCAAAGATTATAAATATGATACATGTAAGCAGGTAAGAAAAAAAATCTAAGAGAGAAATATTTTTTGCAGAGCCTGTGTTATACATTGTTTGTTATTACGTGTATAACAATCAATAACAATTTTGTTATTACGTGTATAACAATCAATAACAATTTTGTTATTACGTGCCCAAGTGAAAATTTTTTCAAACAAATCACTTACAAATTGTCTACAAATTGCTCTAAAATCACTTAATAGTGATTTGTCTCAGTGATTTGTAAGCAATTCATTTAACAAATCATGCACAAATCATTTTCTACCAAAATGATGACTATGATTTGCTTACAATTTGTTATGAAGGGGTGATTTGTTTGTGATTCTTTCCCATTTCAGACAATTTCCGAGTGATTTGTTAAACTTAGGAAATTTCTACAGTGATTTCTTTATGATTTGTTGAACTTAGCCGTTCTTTTTCAGTGATTTGAAAATGATTTGTTGAACTTAGTCTTTCTTCGAAGTGATTTGAAGATGATTTGTTAACTTAGTCTTTCTTCTGGATGATTTGCAAATGATTTGTTAAACTCATGGTCCTTCTGCAGAGTGATTTGAGAATGATTTGCTTCATAACTTCCGCCTGGCTTGCTGATTGGTCGGTTTTAGAAACTCAACCGCCAATTTTCATTACTCAGATTTGAATTGAAATGAAAGGAGCTAAATTGTGCTGTTCTAGATTCAGACCTCTCTCCTTTTGTTGAAACTTTTTATGTTTTTCCATAACCATGCCTACAGAATACAGGTTTAAGGTATGTATAACTGTATTATGATATCATTTCCTCCTTAGATCCAGTTAATATTCCATACAATTACATGCAATTTATTATTCCTCTACCAACAACAAAGTTGGTGGCAATTAATGTTGAAAACAAAATCTATGTAGAGCTATAAGCTTCAGCAAAGTACTGGCTTTTTCAAAGTGTCTAGACAAATATTTATTTCAGATAATAAAGTATTTACCAACTTCTAAAAGTCAACAATTCATGCTTATATCATATTCTTGGTTTGGAGCCAAGTACATGTGTGTATATCTAAAATACATGATGTCATCTTAATGAGGACAGGTCTTAGTAAAAAATTATATTTTAAAATACTCTTGCCAAAAGTTTTTTGTTAAATAAACAACAAATGTGCATGTGTTTCAAATATTTGAGAGATGGATGGTTACACATGAGCATCATGCATACAAGTGTGTGTCCGCCTGGAGTGATTTGGAAGTGATTTGTTAAACTGAAGTGATTTGTTTGCAATTTATTTGAAATGATTTGTTTGCAATTTGTTTGAAGTGATTTGGTTGCGATTTCAGGGTGATTTGCTTACAATTTATTAAGAGTGATTTGTTAGCTCATTTGCATGGGAATTTGCATCACTTACAAATCATCTTCAAATCACTGATTCATTAGTAATTTGTTAAAGTGATTTGTTTGAGGATTTTTTTCACTTGGGTGTATAACAATTTTGTTATTACATGTATACATGTAGCAAAACCTTAACCATTCAGCTTATATTTGCTTATCTTGCATTTCTTTAATGTAAATACATTTATATAATCTTCGTTAATTTATAGAATACATGTTTTTAATTTAAATAAAGTGACAAAGAGATAATGAACTAAATGTTATTGAACCTACAGTACCTGACATTTTTTAGTTTCTCTGTATAGGCACAGTTACTTGTCATCACAAGGATCAGATTTCAAGTACCAGAGTAGTCCTAACTCCTAAATTTTCCCAATTTGTCAAAAGTACATGTAAGTATTTTATAATATTTTTTGTTAGCTCACCTGAGCCGAAGGCTCAAGTGAGCTTTTCTGATCAAAGTTTGTCCATTGTCTGTATGTCGTCGTTGTTGTTGTCATTAACTTTTCACATTTTCGACTTCTTCTCAAGAACCAGTGGGCCAAATTCAACCACACTTGGCACAAAGTATCTTTAGGTGAAGGGGATTCAAGTTAGTTCAAATGAAGGGCCATGCCATATCAAAGGGGAGATAATTCAGAAATAATGAAAATTTGATGGTATGATTTAAAAATCTTCTTCTCAAGAACCACTGTGCCAGGAAAGATGAATCTTACAGAGAAGCATCCTCAGGTAGTGTAGATTCAAGTTTATTCAAATCATGACCCCCAGGGGAAGGGCGGGTCCACAATGGCCAATCAAAGTTTTACATAGAAACCCTTCGGGCTTTATGGAATTTAATCTCGTGACCAATTATGACTAAGCTGGGAATATTTCATTGAATTTTTCTCACCTAAGCCAGAAGCTTAAGTTAGCCCTTTTTATGCCCCCGTAAACAAAGTGTTGGGGTACAGTTTATAGTTTTTGTCGTGTCCGTCTGTCTGTCTGTCTCTCTGTCTGTCTGTTTGTCCTCAAAAACTTTAACCTTGCCCATAACTTTTGATTTATTGGAGCCATGACTTTCATATTTCACATGTGTATTCCTTGTGACAAGACCTTTCTTTGGGTACTACCAAATTTGACCTCTTGACCTTGGAGTTTGACTCACTTTTACATGATAATTTTACACTTTTACTTTGGCCATATCTTTTGAACAGTAGACACCAGGACATTTATACTTCACATGTGTATTTTTTATTGAAAGACCTTTCACTGGATACCAACAACCTTGACCCTTTGACCTTGACCTTGTAGATTTCTGTACCTGTGCAAAACTTGAACCTTGGCCATAACTTTTGAACGGTAAGGGATACGGTTTTCATACTTCACATATGTAATCCTTGTGAGAAGACCCTTCATTGGATACCAAGCACTTTGACCCTTTGACCTTGACCTTTGAGTTTGACCTACTTTAAAAAACAAGCCTTGACCATAACTTTCAAAGGGTTAGGGCTAGTGCTTTCATATTTTACATATTTAATTCTTGTGACAAGACCTTTTATTTGATAACAAGAACTTTGACCCTTTGACCTTGACCATGGAGTTTGACCTACTTTTAAAAGAAAATTAACCTTGGCCATAACTTCTGAAAGGTTAGGGCTAGGGCTTCCATACTCTACATAAGTAATTCTATGTGGCAAGACCTTTCATTGGATACCAATTAGTAACTTAGCCTTTAGGACTTGACCTTGGAGATTTTTGTACTTATTGAAAAAAAACTTTAATAATGGCCTGCTTTCAAATTTCACAATTGCTTTCCAGTGAGAATATCCTACTTTTGGTACCTATTAATTAAATTTGCATTTAAGAAAAGTTTAATCTTTGCTATGTTGTCATACGGGGGCATCAGTGTTTCACAAACATATCCTGTTTTTGGTCAAAATTTGTCGTAAAATTTTTCATTTTGATTTCATGCATTGTTGATCGAAACTTTAAATGCATTTTATAAAAAAAAGTACAATTGTAAAAATACCAGCTTATAAAAAATTCTTAAATTTGTGAGATTCTCAATAATATGATACATTTCAGCTAGTGACACAAGAGAAGAATGTGGAGTAAATGCCAATAAAGGCTCGACTGCAGGGGTATACCTGACTTCTCGGCAATTTCTGGTTATCACCATCCGAATGACCGATTCAGAGGAGAAGACCAACTTCAAGGTGACTCTTATGCATTGGTAAGGATTGAAATTTAATTTCATTAATATGGACACTTGAGGGATGCAAGTGTCAATTTATTGTTATTTGTTTTTAGACCTATTGCTTCTCTTTTCATCAGTTGTTGTGTGTCCCATCAGTAACAAATTATCCATTACTGACTGAACCATTATCAACCAAATTTTGCATGGTAAAAGTGCTTCTTGATAGATTGCTGCAAACAAACTAAGTACATTTAAAGTATATACTTATAATGAGTATTAAAGAGTTCCATTTCCAAAATTGTACATTACTTTGCCCCTGGGTACCCAGTAATAGGTTCTGATGTTATAGAAGACATATAAAAAATGCAGTAATTCTTTGACAGTCATCTTTTTCTGCTCCTAGGTACTCAGCAAATAAACTTATGCATACATATATTATTTTATCCTATGTTTACGCCTTTATATATGCCTATATGACATCTTAAAGCGAGGACTGAAATGCAAGGCAAACTTAAAGGTCAAGGTCAAAAGGTCAAATTGTTAGCATCTGAAGGAAGGTTTTGTCATAAGGAATAATTTAACCTGTGAAATATGAGAATTTTAGTATTAACTGTTAAAAAGTTATGGCCTAGATTATATTTTTTAAAAGTGGGTCAAACTCTTAGGTCAAGACCAATTTTAAGGTAAAAAAAACTTATTGAATGGTCTTGTCACAATGATTACAAAATAATGTGAAGTATCAGATTGATAGCACTAACTGTTCAAAATTATTAGCCTAGGTTAAAGTTTAGGGATTTTTTTTGTAAAAGTGGATCAAACCCTAATATCAAGGTCAAGAGGTCAAATTTTATAGTACCCCGATAAAGTTCTTGTTACATGAAATACACCTGTGGAATATGAAGCCATAGCCCCACCCACTCATAAGTAATGTGTTTAAAGGTTAAATATTAAGACAGAAAGATGGACATAACAGTACAAAAACAATATAAACCCAACAATCTTTGATAACAGAGGCAAAATTAGTGCATAATATTTCCATGACGGTTTAAATAGTAAAACAGATTCAAACTTATTCCTTTAAAAAGTTGAACTTTGAAGATATAAAATTCATGACTAGTCTTAATAATATTTTTAGATTTATTTCTGTTCTTTGCTTTACAGAGATCTTTCGCTGATGGACTCAAATTGTTCAGGAAAAAATCCAGCTACCACAGCCACAGATTTCTGGCGTGTGTTCAGAAGGAACATAGATGCAATGGTAGGTAAATTTTGCTTTTAAATTCCCTTGCAACAGATACAAATTGCATCATCAGATATAGGTCAATGAAACAGAGACAATTATCTCAAGGTTTAATTGATACCTGACACAAGATTGTTTTTAAGTTTAAAGTCATTTGCAGGAAAATTGTTTTCATTTTTTGTCAATAATTTTATACTTAAGAAACATTATAATTATACTTTTAATTATGATTTATGATGTATGATTTTGAAATCATTATAATTTATGATGTATGTTTTTTAATTTTTTAAAGATCATTTACAATGTAGGCAATATAAATTCAACCTTTTACCAAATTGAACTTAGGGGTGATATGAGATTGCTATATCTACTTTTGTTCATATTTTATGTTATCTTGATAAGTAGGGAAATATTGACTTTGGAAATGCAGTTGTAAAATTCATGACTGTATTTCATTTACCGGTACCCAGTATTCATTACAATTATTTTCTCTTGCAGATGAAACAATCTCCAGACAGATGGGTGGCCCTTGAACAGAGAATGTTAAAAAGAATTGAAGCATTCAATAAAGAAGATTAAGAAACAGAATGTGTCCAGTTGTTTGTTCATCAAAAGAATAACTTGGATAATCATAGTGGTGCTTCCTCAAAATCTGCATGTGTTAAATTAAGCAGTTTCAAATTAAGATTTAGATAAAGCTCATAATAAGTCATTTGCTGGATCAGATTTTGAGATTGTACTTATTGCATTTTTTTTTAATACAGTAACAGTGAAACGTTGATGATTAGTTGTACAAATTCATATACAGATCTAAGTTTAAAGTATTAGAATTTCCTAATACTTTTCATCAAATGGATTAAAAGAATTGAAGGTCCAATATACTAGGAAAAATATATAAATTACATCACATGGATTTGATATGATTATATCATGATATTTACATGAAATTCGCATGAAATTCATATGAAAATCTGTAAAGAAAGCAGAAAAAATTTCATATGAATTTCGTGCGAATTTTTATTTGCATGATATTCGTGCGAATTTCATGTCAAAATCGCACGATATTTTCATGCGAATATCATGTGTGGTCCTTTTCGTCTCCTTTTCATGCGAAGAATTCGCACGATATTCATGCGAATTTCAT
The DNA here is from genome assembly GCA_003671525.1 of Saccostrea glomerata. Lineage (NCBI taxonomy): Eukaryota > Metazoa > Mollusca > Bivalvia > Ostreida > Ostreidae > Saccostrea > Saccostrea glomerata. The sequence continues at coordinate 235,240 of PRKT01000588.1, read as the reverse complement.
ATGAAGTTCATGCGAGCCACTTTTGCCTGTGTAAGTTTCATCTCTCCTGGCACAGTGGTTCTTCAGAAGAAGATTTTTAAAACATGCCACCAAATTTTCATTAATTCCCAATTATCTCCCCTTGAATGAGGGCGTGGCCCTTCATTTTAACAAACTTGAATCCCCTTTACCTAAGGATACTTTATGGCAAGTTTGGTTGAAATTGGCCCAGCGGTTCTTGAGAAGAAGTGGAAAATATGAAAAGTTAACAGACAGACAGACGGACAGACAGACAGACAGACGGACAGACGGACGCCGGACAAAATGTGATCAGAAAAGCTCACTTGAGCCTTCGGCTCAGGTGAGCTAAAAACGAAACTATGAAATAAAAAAAAAACGAAATTATCAAATAAAAACGAAATATTAAATGATAAAAAAAAAGTTATCAAAAAAATGAAATTAAATTTTTTAAAAAAGAAAACAAAATTATTAAATTAAAATAAAAAATTATCAAATGAAAAATAACGAAATTAATTAAAAACTAATACTAAAATACGGAATGGATAGATGATGGTAAGGCCTGAACCAGTGAATCATTCCATTAAGTAATCATGTTCTTTAGGTTTATTTCCTGAAAAACCTTAATTGAGTGTGATAATTAGATGTTCGACTTGTCCAGTAGACGTTCTGTAAACCTCTGATTTTGTCTCAACATAAAAGCAAGTGTAATTAACTAATTTTGCAATTACACTCAGCTATTCCCAGATTGATAATATAATTTGGAGTAGACATTCACAATACATGAATAGGGGATAGTTTAATCTTTGGTTATCTAATACGTATATATCTATATTTTTATCTTGCATATTATATGATTTATGTGAATTCTGGCAAGTTTGATGAATTGGCCAATAATTCGATGACAAGTTAACATTAGCTTTCTTAAACCCTCAGCTCAGAAGGTCTAATCGTCAGCAAAATGCATCTGGACATAAAACATCAACGAGATTATGCAAATAAATTACACAAATATTCAAAAAAGTATACATCTATGTTAAGATTCCGTTGTTTACAAATGCTCAATTTTAAAACATTTAAGAAATTCCCAATGTTATACATCATTTTTCAATTAACGCACAGTACAAAATGCTGTAAAAAAAGATATGTTACCGAACGGATTTTGCTGGTGTGTTTGACATAATATGAAAAACAAATGTTTAAAAAATTAAGCAAAATACTTCTGATTTCTTGGAAATTTTACCAGAGTATGACAGAGTATGACATGAAGTGATATACGGACTAAATAGTACTTGTTCTCACATATTTTAAACTAAATGCTGTCATGAGACAGTAATACCCACATTTAGGTGTTTGTCTTTAAATACATACTCTTAAATATTGGGCTTTCAAAGGAAAAAGTCGAAATAATTCTATAATTTACACAGTATATGTATTTGTCAAATTGAGTGTAAAATATTCAGACTCTGTGACTATGTGACTTAAGTCTCAGGGCCTCTTATATGCATTTCATTACCAGTCTGAAAAAAAACCCAGAATTTAATGAATGATGTAAATTAGATTTTGATAAATGTTTTTCTCATAATTGGAACTTTTTAAATTTACGAATCCCTCGACACCACAGACACGACAGGTGTCGGAAGCGAATTGAAAGTGAGGGGAGTGCTAATTGAAAGTGGGGGCTAAACCAACAAAAAAAGTAAACCCCAATTTTTAATGCCTATATAATGTCTATGTTTGCAAAAAAGATCCCCCACCCCACCCGGCTCCGACACTTATGCACATAGACACACGCTCACGACACGTACATGTTTTTTTTAAAATAGGCTAGATGGAGAAGTTATGTAAAACATCGTTTGCTATGAATTAATTTACAATTTGTTATTGAACTATACATGTTTACATGTTCTACATCACACTGGGTTGCATCATCCATTATATATCATATTTTTAGATTCAGCACCACTCGGTAAACCTCGGTCGATTCGTACTTCATCTGATTAAAGTGACGGAATCAGCCAAGGTTTGCCAAATGGTATAGCACATGGCGCAGCAATGTAGTCAATCGCAACTTCTCGGGCCTTTCCGACTACACCGGAAAACGACATCGAATGTATATGGTAGACGCAATAACAACCCTCCTTTTTCACGATCTTTGAAATAAATGCATGGAGACCTTTTATCTGTGGAATATGGAGTTTAACTCTATCCAATGTAATGATATTACCTAAAATATACTATGGAAGGGACTTCTAAGTCCGTCTATCCTATATTAGAATAAACAGGAAATAAATTTTTAACATCCGCTGATGCTAATACATTCGAGGTTGTTTTTCCGACCTCTGACGGAAAGACCGGAGATGATGCGATTGCAGTGACGTGTGTAATGAAATAATTCATCTTCAAATTTGTGTTATAATTGGATTATATTTCATGAAGTTGACAGGACCTATGACAACCGGTAAGTACAAGTTTAAGTATAGATTCCGGTAAAATAAACCAAAATGCAAATGATTAGCTTAAAGTTCAAAAAGGGTCAAAGATCATCGCATGCGACAGTAGACGAATTTCACATTGTGAAGTTATCTCCCGTTGTCGATGTGAAATTCAGTAGCTGGTGCAGATCCAGAATTTTTTCGGGAGGGGGGTTAAGACCTCAGTCAAAAAAATTCCAGCCAAAAATTCCTTGAAAAGCAAAGAAAAAAAATGAAAACAAATAAACAAAAAAAAAACAATGATAGCGGGGTCGTTGGGTCAATGTTTTCTAAAGGGAAGGGTATCAAAAGTCATGTTTATTTGCTTCAGTATATACTAGTACATGTAGTCTTATTTAGATGACAAGCAAATTCCAAGGGAATTCAATCTCCCTAGCTACTCCCCGTCCCTGAAATTGCAACATTGATCTTGTGACTCCAAAATTGAAATTTTTTTTATTTGACTACATACATATTTTGTTTCTTGTGTTTATATCATATCTGTCTGTCTGTTTGTCCACAGAAACTATGGCATTGCCCATAAGTTTTAAACGGGATGGGCTATACACATGGCTTCCATATTTCATAGGTTAATTCTTTGTGACAAGACCTTTCATTTGGGTACCACCAATTTTGACCTCTTGATTTTTTTACCTTGACTTTGGATTATTACCCATTTTTACAAGAAAAATACCAAACTTTAACCTTGGCTTAAATTTTGATTAGTAGGTGCTAGGGCTTTCATGCTTAACCTGTGTATTCGATGTGAACTTTCAACAGGTATAAATATATTTGACCTTGGCACTAAAGTTTGACCCACTTTGAAAAAAAAAACTTTAACCTTTGCGTTTAACTTTTGAACAGGAAGTACAAAAGATTTCTTATTTCACATGTGTATTTCTTGTGTCAAGACCTTTTGATACCAACAATTTTAACCCTTTGACCTTGACCTTTGAGTTTGACATTCATTTGAGGAACTTCAATCTTCGCCATAAGCTGCCTTACAGGGGCATCAGTGTTTCACAAACACATCTTGTCTCCATCATTTTTAAGTGGTGGTGTCTCCATTTAAGGGGAAAAATCCAGAGAGAGAGAGAGAGAGAGAGATAGAGAGAGAGATGTTTTCACAAGAAAAAAACACATTTCTAAAAAAAATCATGAACATGTTGGTCGTATCTCTTGTTCTCCCTTGAATAAAAAAAGAGGATAAAAATATATATATTTTTTAAAATGTTAATTGAGTTGAAAAGGTTGTGCATCGTAATATTTACTAAGTTCTTTGATTGAATTAGCTATAAAAAAATTACTAGCTTTATTTTACTACTCAAAACACCTTGATTCACTATTTTCAATCATACTGTTTTCAGAAATGTTCAATTTTTGAACAATGGATACATGTCATTCATTTTCAGCTTATCAAAAAATCGCAGGAAAAAAAGCTTAAAATACTATTACTATGGAAACCCTTTCAAAATATTTGTGAATCATGTTTTTAGCTCATTTGAGCTTTTCTTGTGTCCTTATCACATTACGTCTGACGCCTATTTGTTTGTATGGAAACTTTTAACATTTAATTTAACTTCTTCTCTAGAACCACTGGGCCAATTTTAACCAATTCACATAGAAATATGTACATTTGTATGTCAGTCAGTCCATCTGTCACAATAAATTTAACCTTCGTCATAACGGTCATATCTATCTAATGAGAAGAGACAAGGCATTCATATTAAACATATGTATTAGTATTCAACTGTGACAATGACATGATTTTTTTTTACCTGTGAGCTTGAAGTTTGACCTACTTGCAAAAAAATTACATCTTTTTAAATTCATGATTTTGAAAGAGAAAAGAAAAATAAGGTTTTCATATTAAACATGCTTGTATATTATTACCTGTGATAAGACCTTTCCAACTTTTCAAAAATGTTGCAGTTGCTTATAACTTTTCATTGAGAAGACATATGACTTTCATATTTGACATGTACATTACCCCTAAGAATTCAATATGTTACCAATCATGCTAAGATTTTTAACCCCTCGGCGTTGATGTTTTATCCAATTTTCAAAATATTTAACTCTCCTAAAAGATACTTAGTAATTAGGCTACTGAGTAAAATGTAGGGGGAGTTCAGGGAAGACAGGGCGTTTTTTGCATTAAAAAAAGTCATTTATGAACTCCATTTGACTCCTCGGGGCAAAATCAAAATGCCAAAACCTTCCTGCACATCTGCATAACACCACCAACTATCTCCCAAAAGATGATTAGGCTACTGAGTAAAATGGAGGAGAAGTTCAGGGAAGACGGGGCTTTTTGCATTAAAAAACATCATTTTCGACCCCCCTTTGATCGACCCCCTGGGGAAAAATCAAAATTACGAAACCTTACTGCATATCTACATGACACCACCAAATCATGATTAGGCTACTGAGAAAAATGGAGGAGGATTCAGAGAAGACGGGGGTTTTGCATAAAAAAACTTCATTTTTCGACCCCCATTTGATCCTCCACGGCAAAATCAAAATTCCGAAACCTCACTGCACATCTACATGACACCACCAACCATCTCCTAAAAGATGATTAGGCTACTGAGTAAAATGGTAGGAGGAGTTCAGGGAAGAAAAGTGTGACAGACCGATGGACGGACGGACATGAGTAACAACAATATACCCGAACTTTCTTTTGAAAGTGCGGGAATAATGACAAACTATTAATATGTATTTATAGGACAGTGATATCCGTGAAAAAACAATGCATACACTTGCACAAATATAATAAAATCATTTTTCTCTTTATATTTTCAACAATTTAAGATTTATGGGTACACAGATAGGACGCTAGGTTAAGTTCGGGGGAATTCAGTAATACGATACGCAAGGTCCTGACCTTCTAGTGGTTCATGAGCTCTATTGGAATGTCATTAATTTTATGCAATCAACACAGTCTTCCTCGCTACGTCGAAGTTTACAAGCCCCTCCAACAATGATGTTGTTGGAATACCACACAGCAACAAATTCCAGTAAACAAAGAACGTTATAAATCGTTATCAGAAATGCGATTTACAGGGTTTATGCACATATTTTTTTTTACTATTGTCGATCTTTTCCCCTATACGGATTTTTAATGTCGGAAAAAAATCACATGCGATTTTAACTAGTATTTGCTATGGGAATAAGATATCTTTTGATATAAATAATAAAATGAAATATTACTAAATGAAACAGACATAAGTAATTGTTACATTGTTCTATCTACCAGGAACATATTTACACATACGCATCTCGTAATTAACGCACAGTGTACATGTATTTGATTTTCTTCACTTTACCGTTACTCTCAAGCAAAAAGAGGTTATCTTCACTGTCCACACATAAACTTCTTATATACCCTAGATCACAGTAGTTGACATGGTCAATGTAACGGAGGAGCTTTCCGTCCTGATCTAGGATGTGGATACATTTGTTTGAGTCTGCAGTCAGGATCTGACTCTGACTGTCTGTTGTGATGCCATGTGGAGAGAATGATCTCCAGATAGAACATGTAGAGATCTTACCAGTATATCTAAATCGGAGTTTTCCTGCCGGATTAACTACTATTACAGCATAGGCGTCTGCCACACAGATATCCAAGTTCCTGTTCTCACTAATGTATTTAATTTTGTCGTTACAATATGAAAAAAGAGGTTTACCATCACTGTCAAACTGAATGGTTTGTTTTTCTGTGGAGCCAGCGAAACGGACAAGTTTTGATTGTTCAAAAAATTTACTGTCCATGGCAACCAGGAGGTCACCGGAGGAGGAACTACAGACACTGTGGGATTTCCATCCTTGTAGTCTAATCACTTCCTGTATCTGGTCATTCTTCACAATGTTTACAGTTCTTGTATTAGAGTCAGCATAAACTAATTCCCCATTTCTTGTCACTTCTATGTCATTTGGTATATTCCCAGACTTGGTTTGGATTGATTTCAGTAGTTTGCCCTGGAGACTGTAGAGTCTCATGATTTTGTCCCCTCCACATGTCCAGATTTCTTCATCACTGAGACAGGTAACACTGCGTAGATATTTATTCCCAGTGTTTATGGTGGTGATGAGCTCAGGTTCATCAAGCAATGATTTGACTGGAGGACAGGATACAACTTCTGGTGTCTTCATTATGTAGTTATGATATTCTGTTGTAACGGATAATGCTGATAGAAATCCAAATGTTTGATTGAGCTGTTCTATGTTGATCTGATGAGGAGTGAAACTTGGTAATGAGAGTTTAGGAGGTAAACGTCTTAATTCAACATTCCTGGATTTGTAGACAGAGGTTAGGGAGACATCATTAGAGTCCAGTATTCTCTTCAGATCAAGAATATACTGTTTCATTTCTGCGATTATACGTGCGATGTCATTTTCCTGTTTATGTAGAGCATCAAAGTGTTTAGATTTCATCTCAAAGATTTCAGATTTCTGTTTCTTGACAATAATGTTGATTTCCCTGTGCCAGTCTTCTCCATGATTGATAACAGCTGTTACCAAATTCTCATAATGCTTTTCAAGACCTGTTTTATCTCTTTGTATCTCTGCTGAGATTTCTTCATATTTAGGGCATATCGAATTTAACAATTCATCAACATCTTTTTGAATGGCCTCATGTTTAGATTTATTTACCTCCAGTAAATTCAGTAGAGTATGTCCTTTGTGGAAATTGGACAAAAGACAGAACAAACAAACAGGAAGATCACATTCCCTACAGTGGAGTTCACACAATTTTTCAACATGTGTCTGACATCTAGGATATTTAGGTAAAGCCCCTCTTCGTTTGAATGGTACAACTTTATGTTCTTTTGAAAAATTAGAGAGATGCTCCCCTACACAGGCCTTACAAAGACTAACATGACAAAAGTCACAGTACATCAGAGGAACAGGAGTCCCACACAGGTCACATGGCAGGACATCTTGGGCACTGAACCGAGGGTCCATTTGGAAAATGAAGGAAGCAGATTACCTAAACAGATAAATTGAGATAATAAAAATATTTAAGAAAGGAACCTAACTATATAAAATAGAAATAAAAATGGAAAAATAAAGCAGTGTAAAATATACCCTAAAATCTTGAATATAAGTCGGATTTAATAATAAGCCAGTTTTGAAAATAAGCCACCTATTTCTTGCATTAAAAATTTCTCGAAAATAAGCCAGTTTTGAAAATAATCCGGTCATGACCATGCCATTTAGGAAAGATGTTAAACGTTTGACGATAACCTCGTCTTAAACATTCGCGATTGAAAACTTCGACGATTTTTTTACTGTGCAAAATAAAACTGAGTTATCTTTCTTTAATCCATTTAACCTTTACAGATTTCTGCATACGACATAGTACGAAGTCTGTAGCTGCTTATAACCGTATGTAAATTACTAATAAAGGGTAGTTTTTAAAGTTAATTTTGATTACCAGTAAGCATGTTACGCTGGCTAAAAAAATCATTGCGGAACCAGCTAACATGGTGAACTTTTTTCATGAAATTGTCAGAAAGAATAATTATCTCATCCAGACCTGTACAGGCTATCGATGTGTTTAAAGTTGTTATAATTAAAAAAGTAAACGGATAAAATGAAGTTTTTATTTGTAAAGCATTTAACTGTCAGGTAACACTGCCCGAGGCAAGAAACCTGCTGATCGGCAAGGCTTGGTTACCGTAGTAATTACATTTCAATGTACCGTATAACTGAGTTGTCTAAATATGTGTTTTTTAGACTAATTTATCAAGTGATTCAATTGCAAGCGGATATCTTATATCTTATTTTAACTTTTTTAAACAAGTTTTAATTTCATGTAAATTTATATGCTGTATACAATGAAATTATCTTTTCGGGATGGACATTCTTAAAATATAAGTAGACGATTACACCATAGACATAAAGAAAACGTACACCGGGGAACGCCAATGAATTAAAAAAATGACAAAAGAATACTTTGACGAGCTAAAGTCATTCGTTAATGTTTCCCTCTTGTCAAACTTTCCACTTTTACAGTATTTTTTCTACACGCAAGATACTGAACAAAGTATTATTGTCCTTATTTTATTATATTCATGATGTTTTAATTTTAGATCGAACAACTAGTCCCAATTCTATCGATTACATTTCATTCAATGATTGTATGGAAAATAAACCTTGATTGTGCTTTCTTCTCTTACAAGTTTTTTGCATTGATAATAAGCCGGAATTTGAAAAAAAGCCGGTTTTGAAAATAAGCCCCCACTTTCTTACCAAAACTTAAAATAATCCGCGACTCATTTTCAAGATATTAGGATATATATTTTTGTTACATGTATTAAATGAGAGAATAAAACTATATCACTAAGCCTGACTTAAGGAACACTGCTTGTGTGCCCCCTTTTTTGAGGCCACTTGAGTTAACTTGTATTTATTATATAATATCAATTTGTTTTGTTCGTTACAGTGGCTGTGCGTCGTGCATCGAGGGCTGGGATAACATTTGAACATTCTCAGCTTCTTTACAACTGCTTAACCCATTTCAACCAATTTTGGCATAAAACATCTATGGGTGAAGAGAAATAAAATTTTTGAATATCATGGCTTCTATTCAACCCCCTGAGGAGTGGTTCCAAAATCAACACTTAAATTAATACAGTCTTCTAAATTATTCTGCTTTACTGCATATCATCAAGCAGTCAAACTGTTGGCATGGATGTCTAAAAACCAATATATGGCATGAATTCCCATGAACCAATATATTTTCATTAAACCACTAAAATTTGACCCCCTCGAAAATATGTGATTTAATTAAGGAATGACTCTAATTCATTGTCAAATTATTCGATGATAACCTGGTTTAGGTCAGTTTAAGCTTTATAATCCGCGAAGCGGATTATAAAAAGCGTAAACTGACCCAAACCAGGTTATCATCGAATAATTTGGCCAAGAATTAGAGGCATTACTTATAATTTAATTTTAAAATAATAAAAACCTGTGGCTGTAAAATTGAATTGCTTTTTTTTTTTGCTAAATAATACATCCCTAGTAACGTAAGTGATATGAAACAAGGGGAGGTAATAACTGATTTACAGATCTAGCAGCCATGATGTTGGTTTACCCGAGGTAAATCGAGCTACTGTTTGAATTTAAAGGTACATTTAATCAATCTGGAATTTTCCATGAATCCCAAGGACTGAAAATGAGGGGATTGTATGAACACAAATGATTCAGCTGGTTGTCAAGGGGGTGTGTCCCCATACCAAACCATGTTATTAAAGGAATGTTTTTAAGTTTTGTGTGAGTTATTGGTGTGTAAATCACACAGACTTGTCACGTAGGCATATTTCATGAGCGCGCTAGCGAATGTAAATATTATAATTTAATTTTGTTTGTATTCTAGTCTCTCATTGGTTGATAACCAAAAAGGAACGCTAATGATTTCTTAATATTTACATTCGCTGTGTTTTTCTACTAAGCCAACTGTGAAATTGATTTGAAAATCATTTTTGTGTATACTCACGCGTAGAAACATACACGGAGAAACGTGCGTTAACGTGACGTCACAAAGAGGCTGTAGCGACGTTAGTAAAAATGCAGCGATGTAAGACAGCGAGAAATTCAAATATTGAGTATATTTTAGTTGCTTCCAAACATGTAAAATGTAAATATAAGGAATGTTTTTCAGTTTAGTGTGAATTATTGGTGTGTGAATCACACAGATTTGCACGTAGGCATATTTTTCATGAAGCGCTAGAACGCGCTTCATGAAATATGACTTCGTGAGAAGTCTGTGTGATTCACACACCAATAACTCACACAAAACTAAAAAACATTCCTTAAGTATTATAACCTAATTATAATTGAAAGACTTGGTGTTTAATAACTATTATGGATAAAAAAATTCGATGTTCGCAAAACATGTGCCATTAGTTTTTTTATCAGCTTTTTTCATGTAATTAAATCCCTTTACCAAAATGTCCCAAGTATCTGTATATATAAACATTTATGACAAACTTGTAAACAAAGCATTGCTTTTAAACGTGTATCTGTACATTTATATTAGAAAATATGTAGCAAGTATATTTCTAAAAAATCATGATTTTAAAACAATGCAGAAGAAACAGTTAGCTACATCAAAAAAGAAAGTACATGTATGCAAAGAAAGAAGATAAACAAACTTCTTACATTTTACAGTAGATTCTCCAACATGGCTGTCTACGTTTCAATCTTCCGGGTCTATTTATAATTGACACCTTGTAATTCATGGACTGGAGTTATGGACTGGAGTTTTCAATCAGAATTTGGAGTCTCGGAATTTTTGTTTTAAATAAGGCAATAAAAATTAAGAAAATTAAGGAATTGCTTACAGTATTTTATGTTTTGTATGGTTGATAGCTGATTCCTGTGGTGTCCCGATAGGGCCTTTGCAAAAGTGTATTAGAGCCTTAGAAACAACACGCAAGCGCCTTAATGACAACGCGCAAGAGCAATATTGACAACGCACAAGCACATTAAGGACAACGCGCTTGCACATCAATGACAATGCGCTAGCGCGTTAATGTCAAAGCACGTTAATGACAAGTAGTGTTCTGGACAAGGCGCTAGCGTGTTGACATTAACGCGCCAGCGCATTAATGACAACACGCTATTGCGCGTTAATGACAATGCGATAGCGTGTTTTTGATAACGAGTTGTGGGTTAGCGCGAAGTCGGGTTGTGGACAACGCGCTAGCGCGTTGACATTAATACAACAACACAAGAAAACAACATTACTAGAATGCAACAATACAAGAATGCAACAATACAAGGATACAACAAAAGGGTATTGTCAATAACGCGTTAGCGCGTTGATATTTATACGCTAGCGCGTTGACATTAACGCGCTAGCGCAATGTCATTGATGCGCTTGCGTGTTGTTTCTAACGCGCTTATACACTTTTGCAAAGGCCCCATCGAGACACCATAGATTTCTGTTGTGAAACTCAATAGGATGGTAATATTCATAGGTACTTTTGATGAACAAAACAAAATTTCCGGGTTTCTGACAGTGATACTAATGCTGCATTTGTTACCTCAGAAAAAAAAATTACATACGTTGTGAATAAACAGATATGACACTGGCAAGAAAACCACTATTGTTTCAAAATGTTTGGATTCAATGTTGAACATAATTAATCATCAGGGCTGCGTTCAAGTTCGCAGCGGCTTACAATGCAGTTATACTTAACAAACACACGCTCTCTACCCGTTGAAAGTAAGGGGAATGTAAGTTGTAATTAATAATGTTGACCAACCGAAGTTCAACGTTGCTTTAACGCTGAGGTTACAACGTTGAATTCTTAATCTTTTTACAACGTTAAAACAACGTTAAAGCTGCATCACAATGACATTAAAATCCGCGAAGTATACTCTGTGCAGAATGTATACAAAGCGGATCTATGAATTCTGCTTTTAGTCAGATTTTGCTTTTATTGCATTTATAAAAGAAAAAAAACGTAAGCTGTATTAGATATATCTTTTATCATTATTATAATCTTTGTCATCACAAAGTATAAAATATTAAAATATAAATGTAATAAAAAGGTTTAACAATTTTTACAATTACAATTAACCCAGGTCGGTTACATTACTAAGATCAACACCTCAATTTTATCTTTAAGGCATCAGATAAAGAGTGGTTCTAGCTTCGTTATTGAGTTACAGTGTCATTTTAACCTTCTTAAGCAAATTTCTAGCTGGGCAGCGATACAGAGTAGTTGTTTGCAGCTTATATCTTTTTCTAAATTTGAATTCAATGGACGGCTTCTTGTTTTTCAAATATGATGTATTTTACAAGCGATGAACAAGGTTTAAGGTTTCATTATAAACTTCTGTTTAGAAAATGTTTTCTTTTCAAATATATTGGACGGCCATTAGTTTTTTTCTACCAAAACATCTTTTCATTTTTAAAGTTTTTGTTTTCTGCGTGAAATGCACATAGATTTACTAGGTTCAGGTATTTATAGATTTGATTTTTTATATTCTCATTTGCTCAAGAGATTAAAATGAAATTTACAAATTAGTTTTGTGTATAACTATTGACATACAAAAAGTCTTAATAGTTACTGTGAAATTCATTACAGACTGTTTTGAACATAGATTCTGAAGTCAATTACTTTGGATTACATAGAAATAATGTAAAAATATTTAATGGTGTTCCATTGGCCTTTGTCTATTATTGTAAAATGTGTTTGATCCAATAAATATTTGTACTTTCATACAATTTGGTTGCAGTTGGCTGTAATGTTTCATCAACCACTGAAGCGTAATTAATGCCATGCTTGGATCAGATCTTCGTCGGAGAAAATTATTAAGAAATGCAACAATTTATAAGTGCATTTCCATGTCTACAAGATTATTTTCAGTAATAATTATTCATTATCATACTGATATGAATATTAATGTTGTAGAAAAAACCCCTGGTTTCTATTTTAACTCGTTTCTTAAAAGTACTGGAGAAAAAAGAATAGTATTACTATATTGACAACAATGAATGATTCCTGTAAGAAAATAACAAGTTTTAGCATGTTTGCTTCATATTTTGTGAAAAAAAACAGAGAATTTGGTAACTTGGGAGCTTAAATTTTTGGATTGTGTTTAATCTACATGTATCTAAGTGCAATGAACAAGCATGTAACAGTCTGTTGTAAAATGCAGTGTAATTTTTGTTCCATAAATAGTAGAGGGCTAATATTTGTATATATGTGTAAGGAGTCTCCATTCTTTATGTACTTTAAAGGTTAAGGTCAAATCAAGAGGTCAAAAGTCAAATATTGTGACGTCATCTACTTAATCTTTTTGTTTTTTGCCATTGAAATTTTTTTAATCGCCAAAATGTCTAAAACAACTGTTCAAATTTTCTTTATTTTTACAAATTTTATTCTGGGACCTATTTAAATCATTTTGTAAATTTTTGGCAAAAATTGAATCATACATTTTTTCGTAAGAAGTCTTAAAGTGTAAGATAATTACAGGTGGATTTTCAATTCAGAAACTATGTTCTATTATTTTTACTTAACATTTTACTCAAATGGTCCAGTATCAATATGACTTACTGATTTTAGGTTTACAAAAAGATTATTTTTATAAAAATCATTCAAAAAATTTGCAATGGATCAATTGATAATTCTAAAATAAGGTTCATTCTTAAGTCGAGTGTCTGATTTCACGATCATCTTACACGGGTCTGATAGGCCATATTTCAGACTGTGTGGTTGTATTTCTTTCATATTATATATAAAGAGAGATATTGCATCCTAGAACAAAATATCAAAGTTTCAGAGAAAATCTAGCCTAATTATTCTGTCCTACCTTAACATGAGTACAAATATAATTCTTTTCAATCATTCAAATTACAGAAACATGCACATTTTATGTGTTTCTTTTTTAATTATTCTGGTATATTTTTATCACTTGAAATAACAAGTGATCACATCAATGGTTCTTTTGTCATTAGTTTATAGGCTTTGTGTTTGAGGATGGAGCTTCCTGTTCATTTTCCCCGAACACCGAGTTATTTTATAGGACTAAACTATGTCTGTGAATCAAAATCAATGGATCACTTAGTTTTACAGATGTGTGCTATGATGATCCTGGAAATGATAACTGTGATCCCCTTTTCATAAGGAAGATAAATTTCGTTAATCACTGATGTTTGAGATTCGGTAATTGGATTTTGGATTCATGTTTGTCTAATACAGTTTTGAAAATTAATGTTTTTGTGCATAAAACAAAACTCAGCATGAATTCAACATAATTTCAACCAAGTGTTATAGTTTGTACAACCAAAATTTTCACCAAAGGATGACTGCATCTAACACTGTACTTTGGGTCATTTTCAGTTGCTTCTGTCTCTTTTGAATTTCAGCTTCAGATCACTTTATCTACTACAGTGATCTATCAATAAGACACCCAAATTAAATGTTAAAAATAATTTTAGATTGTGATGCAATAACTAATTTCTTGTTTTTGTCCGTAAGGTTTTCCGAATACGGAGAATTTACACTTGCCTGCCCTTGATTGAACATTATGTATGTACATGTATGAGAGGCGGAGCTAACATATCGTAAGAATGAATCTAAAATTAGACTGGATGAATAACAATGGCATGTAATAAAAGAACGATATCTCTTTTTCATCTTCCTATTTATTCTGTATGGCACAAGTGCATTGTTTACAAAGGTTTAAAACGTATGAACCCATCCATGTAAGTCAAGAATATCTTACGAACAAAACTACAAATACTAAGCAAAATTACAGTACAAATTAAACAAAACAAGCACTTTTAATAAATTTAGTTACAAAATAAGAAAAAAAAACACTTTGGCATCTTAGAGTCTATCATTATACTTTCAAGGCTCTGTACTGTTGATGCAAGGTTTCTAACAACGCTTAGTAGTTTCGTTTTTACATCTTGGTTGGGGAAAACTGTTTCAAAATCTTTATTCCTGTCCTATCCCGTCACTTTATTTGTAGTCACAGTTTGCGCATATAAAGACACTAGTACACAATGTCTGGTATTTTGTGGTTATGTGATACCTTCTAATATCATTTCATCTTTTTAACAGACAAATTTTCTGGAGTAAATTCGACATAGGGCTGTCGATTTACACGAGTCTGATTCCTGGTTGGCGGCATTTTTGAACATTTATCAAAGTCACGGAAAATCAGTCAATTATTCCTGAATTGTATCAATTTGTGTCTATAAAACTGTTGGTATCACATGAAACAATTATTAGAAAATGACAGCAGAATGTAACATTGTGAATTAAGGCAAAATAAAAGGACAAAAAAAAATGAAAACAGGATTCTGAGAACATCCATTACGGAAGACAATCCAAAAATAGCGCCCACTGTCACACTTCTGAATTATTCATTGATGGCGTGCACGTGGTTTTATTTACAGACATCCAAGACACATTGACTAAGATTTTTTTCATTGCAAAGTGTGCTTTAAGACCCTTATATAGACCCAAGGGATAGATAGATAACACAATTAATCATATTCGTAAGTTCAAGGTTTGAATTCATGATTAGTATTTCATATCATATTGATATATTTTGATAAAACTCTGGTAGAAATATGCTTACTTTTGACATAGAGTTCTACATTCCGTGCTGAAACAAAAATCCAAGGCACAAGAAAACATGTGTACAATTGCATATATACAATGACACGTGCCTACTGATTACGTTAGAAGTTTAGTTGTGTCTAAACAAAAATTACAAAACTTTACATTTTCATCACTTCATCATTGTGAATTGAAAAATGGACATTCTTGACAATTATTTTCTTTACAGTATTTGGGCTAGAAATACCTACAGAAAGATATTGGTTTATATTATTATAAATCTTCACACTTATGTTTCAAATCTCGATGCCTTCCTGTAAAAGTTATACACGGCTTTTAGATTTGCTTACATAAATCCATCAGATTTCATCCTCTTTTTGTACGCGTTTTAAATCTTGCACACACTGAGCAGCCGAAATGGACAACTCACAGTCTGTAATGCTATTAGTATTTATGATGTAGCTCTTTTCAAACAAATTCCCGTTTTGATATTCCATTTGTTGTCTATCAGGGCATTTCTTAGAACTGCATAAATCTCCCGGAGAAGAATCAGTTTTAAACAGAACCAGAGCTAAGCAGATATAGACTACCGGTCAATGCGCAGACCCGAGGAGAAACAAAATTATAATCGAAGTCAGAATTAACAAAAAATACAGATTGGTTTCTATTTATACAGCTAAAAAGATGGTTTTCATACATGAGAGTCCCATTTTGGGCTATATTTCCGACAAAAAGATTTCTATCGACCTCTATCACACATTACACTCACCATATAAAAAGATATATTCAAAACAACAGGCCCATGGGCCACCTCGCTCACCTGAGCAATGAGGGTAGGGAAAAAAACAGAAATCAGTTTATTATTGAAATGTTTAAATCCAATAGTGGTCCAAACCAATCCTTAAAGGGGAGAAGGTATGATTTAAACAAACTTGAATCTACAATAAGTAAGGATGCTTGCATTTTTCTTTCAAATTGACTACATGTACATGTACCTGTGGCTTTATTGCCCTTTACATTAGGACTTACTTTGTGGCCCCGTCCTACCCCCAGGGGCGATGACTCGAACAAAATTTATGCTACACTACCTGGGAATGTTTCCATATGAAGAGGACTAATCATGGCTTTGCTATTCTTGAAAAGAATAATTTTAAAGATCTTTTGTACTTGTGTCTACGTTAAACTTGGACTCCATGTTGTGGCCCTACCCTACCTGCAGGGGTCATGGTTTCACAAAATTGGATATCCACTACCTGAGGATGCTTCCATAAAATATGATCATTCATGCAATTGTTTTTCTTGAGAATTTTTTTTTTAATAAAATTATATATTTTAATGTAAAACTTTGATCGGCCATTGAAGCCCAGCCCTACCCAAGTGGTCATAATTTGAACAAACTTGAATCTCCAATACCTGAGGATGCTTCAATAAAAAATAGATCAGTCATGCCTATGCTGTTTTAAGACATACCATCAAATTTTCATTATATTTTAATAATCCCCCTTTTAAATAAGGGTGTGATCCGTTATTTGAACAAACGTAGCCCCCATCAGCTAAAGATACTTTGTGTTAAGTTTGGTTGAAATTGGCCAATTGGTTCTTGAGGAAAAAGTCGAAAATGTGTGTGAAATGTTAACGACAACAACGACGACGACAACGACGACGACGAAAGACAACGGACAAATTTTGATCTGAAAGCTAACTTAAGCCTCTGGCTCAGGTGAGCTAAAAAGCAACAATACATGCTGACACAAATAGACTATTTTTTCCAAGCTATTAATAAGATGATTATTATATAAAAAATAAAATATAAAAACAAGAAATAAATATTCAAATTCTCATACTGTTTTCAGTTACTTTGATAAATCTTTATGAGGTCTTTAATCATACCTTAATAAAAATATTATAGTTATTTTTAGTTTACTATAGTAAACTATGGTTATAACTTTAAAACTATGAAAACTGAATTACTATAGTGTTAATTTTGACCCTTTGATTTACTACAGTGATAATTATGAAAACTTTGGTTTACTATATTGTTCACTATGAAAACTTCGGTTTACTATGGTGATAACTATGACACTACAGAGATAACTTTGACACTTTGATGGACTATAGTTAACCATAGTATTGTTGCATCTTTTGTTATGATAGGGTTATTTTGTGAAAGCCAAAAGGTTCGAGTTTCAATTCTTGCTGTCCGCATCAATTATTTGCCAGACTCCTTTTGAACGTATTTCCTGTAAATCATCTGTTCCTCTCACATGCCCCGTTAGAGTGAAGGTCATGTAAATAAAAAAACCAGGCTTACTCAATGGCGAAATTACGTAATAGGGAGTTTCACCTTCAAAGAACCTGATGATTTTCCATTGACCTTCAGGGCCAGGAAAGCCTTCTACAGATTCACAAAAATTGAATATTCCTTCCTTCATTACTATGTAGTAGTTTCGATACCTTAAGGACTCGATATAAAATATGTTATCCATTTCCTCTTTTTCTACACGGATAAAAAAAAATTTACAAGGTCGACTTTCAACTTTTGTGCCACTCCAAATTGATCCTTTAAAGTCCCATCCCATTTTCGCATGACATCGAGGCCATTTAACTGAGCGAATAAGATGCGTGTTAGTACAAAAATTGTCTTCTTTATCTAACTGAAAAAGCTTTATTCCTTTCTCGCTAATAAAATGAGAAAAATGCTTAAATTTTGTCGGGTTGAACAGAGTAAAGAAAAAAACCTTCTCAAAACTAGACTTTGTAATGCTTTCAATCATTTTGCAGTCTGCTTTGTTAGCTTCTTCAATATGATTTGGGCCAGCGTTAGTGCTAGCGTGCATGTGATCACAGCTATCTTGTTTCTCTACAACGTACAGTTTTGTTCGCAAAATTGCAAGATGTGAATAATGTTCTATGCAATTGGCGGCCCGATCAGCAGAATTTCTGTCACATTTTAAAATAAGAGTGTCTATTTCATCTTTCAAGTTTTTGAGATAATTTTCAATTTCTTGGATTAATTCCTTGTCTAGTAGTTTTCTTGTCTCTTCCTTAGTTTCCTTAACGTTCTCCTCTTTATCATCACTATGCAATGGAGGTTCTATCTTGTCAGTTTTATTTGAAATTTTATGAGATTCTAATATTTCGAATAGCTCCTTATAAATTTTTTTTATTTCTTCATTAAGGTACGTTTTCTCCGCTTCTGAATCATCGTTTTGATCAGCAGTGCAAGACTTCGTATCCTAAAAGGAAAATATTATCTGCAGTATTTGACAATTTTTATTGCTAGCGCTCTCCAGCGCTAACAACTACGTTAGTCCAAATTCCCTGAATACGCATGCTCGGCTTCAAGGTCGTGCATTCTGAGAAAACTACTATAGATAGACCGTACAATAACAATTTCGCTGTATCATCTTGTAGCATTAAATAACTATAACTATGTTTATTTATTATGTAGCTTACACTAAAAAAAAAACATTTTAGTAATACTTCACATTTTCCGGGTTTTTAGATAGACTCTATTTTCTGATTGGTCAATTCAAACAATCTTATAAATTCTAGAAACAAGAATTTACACCAAAAATAAAGAATAAATTAATCCATTATTTACATAAAAAAAATTCTGATGCGTATGGCTTTTAACCTAGAACATATCTGAACAAAGATTACCCAAAGGACCAAGCTACTTCAGATCTTTCCTGATTTCTTCATACAAAATACACTTTGAGTTATTCTCTATATTACTTTTTACTCCCCCTGTACTTTATTTGCTACATTGCCAAGAAATTCTAATCTTAATTCAGCTCATACAAGGCCTCAATCGACATCTTCTCTATATTACATAGAGCCTCCCCCTTTCCAGTAAAGATATTAAATTTTCGTTGCGCCAAAACCCCAAATGTCAACACAAACCCCCTATCGTTTCTTTACCTATGTGTCTATAAAAAGCACTTCACAAAACAATTATAACTTTATTACTCTCCAGCCTCGATAAAAATTAAAGAATTCACCAAATAAATCACTTAATCACGGATCTTCCTTTCTGTGTTTAAAAATTGCTACGGCGCTAGCTCACTTATCTTTTCGATCTTACCGATCGAATATCATGTTTTGCAGATGATGTTTCCATGAACAATTAAGATATTATTGTAATCAAAATCAGAGTTAGATTTAGATTCTTCACCGAATACTTTTTTTAAACTATATTACTGCCTTGACAAAATATGAGACATTTTATTCTATATAATGCGAGACCAGGAGCCTTCCTTCCTGTTTAATACAGATATAATGGAACAATGTCTTTAAGAGAGCATTTATCTTATTTCTTTTCGATTTTTTTAGGGAGCATGATATGCAATTAATCTTACTTCTTCCATTTGAAGGATTATTGGATGATATTGCTCGTGTTCGTCTAAAAGTTCTATGAATAAAAATTAAAAAAGCATATTTGTACACTAGAAATATTGATTCCAGAAAAAAATTTCATGTGGTATTTTCTTTATCTAAAATGTCTATCATTTAAAGTTGTTAAAAAGATTCAAGCTTAAGGTGTAAAGATTTCTTTAATATTGATTTATATTCCTGAACTTCATGACTTTCCGGTTCTTACCAATTTGGTCTGAATCCTTCCTCCTTACATCTTCTGTAAAAGAAATAAATTTGAAAAGTCAATGCAATAGAAAAACTCATATAACTGAGGTGAGACCTTAGATCTAATGTTTGTTTCACTCCGAGTAGGTAGTATTTCAGCCATAGTTATAAACCTGAAACATTCATGTAGTGTAACTTTTTTCTCTAACTCTGTTTGTTTTATTTTTTATTCTTTTATTCCGTTCAGTTAATTAAGACTTAAGGCAGAAGGATAGCATATGAAACACCCAAAAGACAGCTAGATATTAGTAAAATGAACAGAAACTAATATACATGAAGTATGGTCCATTGTATTTGCTGAATGTAGTCTCAATTTTCTTGAAATTATTTGTCTTCATGTAGTTTGATTGTGATTGAATTTTATCCACATGTTTGTTATCAATGCCTGAATAAAACTTAAGTGATATTGTTCAAAGAAAAAAAAATTAAAAATAATATTCTAAAACCTGAAGGATTACGCTTTGTTGCAAGTGATTCTAAAGGATCAAGAAAATAATTCTAGTACTCATGATCAGTATAAAATCTAAAATTTAATCTTTTTACGTGCTTGTACTGGTCCATTTATAACTTTCAAAATGCAACGTTACATATTATTCCCTCTAACAATGTTTTCTCTTGGTCTTTGAATACTATTCAATGCAAAACATATTTGATACTTTTGACTTATTTTTCTTAAGCTAATTTTCACAATTCTACAGGTAACTTATAAATTCAACACAATTTTTGTATTATATATTAAATATTATCGTTGTATAATTCTCTATTTTGATTGATACATGTTATCAATGACATCATTTTCTGAATCAATAATTAAAGCGTAACCACAGTGATACATTGATTTGAGTGCGTGCTAAGGCTGGAAAAGTGGAGTGAAAAGTTTATTTTCAAACCGTTGGTTTGAATTTTACTGAAGGACGTAACATTTCTACTTATGCAGTTTTCAAAGAAATCAAAGAGTAAATGATTTTTTTCACTACATAATCATAGCTCAAGATCCGAGAAACTCATAATTCTGGGAGAAGCACCAATTTTAGCTACGCATTCAGTATGTTTCTTATTAAAGGAAACGTCGGGTCTAGAAGATCGTTTTGATATTTCATTCATGGAAAGTTCATTAATGAATTTTACCTGATATCAGCATTTGTTTTTACTTAATTATAAAGAAATAATTCACCAAAGTTATAAGTAAACTGGGTGCTGGAGGCTGCCATGTTAAGAGATTAAGTTATCGCGCTTGCTAAATATTTCCTACGATCCTCACTTTTATGACGTATTGGGCATGTTGGGGCCATTGGCTCTAAGTGTAAACATTATCATGTCAGAATCAAGTAGGGAAAATGTGCCAATTAAGTGTTTGCAATTCAACTTTGGATCTGAATGAAATAAATTAAATATAATTTCATATTTTTATGCTTCTAGTGTTTCAGAATTCAGGAAAATATAAGAAGGAATTAATAATAAAATGCCATAGACTGGATTTAACTTTAATTAAAACCTTAGCTGCAAAGGTTGTATATTAATTACTTGATTTTATTTCAAACTTTTTAAAGTTCAAAAGTGTCCAAGAAGGATGTTAATCTATTTCCTATAAATAAACAATGGCTTGAATTAGCTTATTTCTGATATAACGAATTTTTTTTTTCATTAACACATTGACTATATACATCTGGCATTTAATCTGTCTACACTACGTCAGCAGCGGCCATGATAAGATTTTCCCCAGGTTGCTCCAATTAAGCTATCAAAATCAAATTTAACTGCTGTTATCATCAGTGCAGTGTTATAAAATAACAGCGTTTCTTTTTACATAAGATGTACACTTTTATTTATAGAAATTTAAATTCTGACAAAACGTTCCCTATAAATACATGATCCCATGAGCAGAGAAATTCTGAATTTTCACTATCCACTAAAAAGTGCCAGCGATATTGTAGACCTAGGGGCTATGCATGTCAAAATAATGGAAGATGCATTGATGCTTATTTAAATAACAAGCAAGTTTATTTGCTGAATACCAAGCTTAAAGGACAAAGATGATTTTTTTAAATTAAAAAAAATAATTATTAAAGTTGTTATGATACATTACTCTGACACATACAGATATAAATTCTTTTTATATGAATATCTGTATTTTATTTTCAAACAACAAGAGCACAAGAGCACATGGACCACATCGCTCACCTGAGCACTGTGGCAAAGAGAAAAGCAGAAATTAGTTTATTATTCACTGGAAAAGGTTAAACCCAAAAGTTTTTCCAAGCAATCCATAAATGGGAGAGGATATGATTTGCACAAACTTGAATCTACACTAAATAATGACGCTTGCATATTTCTTTGACTATCTGTGACTTCATTGTCCTTTACTTTTGAAATTACACCCCCCTCCCCCCACTGCCCAACTAAAATATGACCAATTATGGCTCTTCTATCCTTCAAACATTTTTCCTGTATATGAATTTCCGAGTAAGCCTTTGATCGACCATTGTGTCCCGCCCTATACTCGGGGTCATACTTTGAACAAACTTGAATCTACACTACCTGAGGAAGCTTCCATAATCAGAAGTCATAGTTTTTCTAATCTTGAGATGAAAACTTCTAAAGAATCTTCCCATATATTTCTATGTAAAACTTTGATAGGCCATTGTGGCTCGGTTTAACCAGCGGTGGTCAGGATTTGAACAAATTAAAAAGAATGGTGGCAGATCTACTATGCCATGAAAGAAGAAACTTATGGGGAACATCCTCAGGTAGTGAAGATTCTTGTTTGTTCAAATCCTGACCACCGTACCGCGGGTTGAGCAGGGTCACAATGTCCTATCAAAGTTTTACATAGAAAAATATGGGAAGATTCTTTAGAAGTCTTCACGTTTTTCATATAGTTTGGTTGTTAGATTACCAGCGATATTGTAGACCTAGGGGCTATGCATGTCAAAATAATGGAAGATGCATTGATGCTTATTTAAATAACAAGCAAGTTTATTTGCTGAATACCAAGCTTAAGGGACAAAGATGATTTTTTAAATTAAAAAAAAATAATTATTAAAGTTGTTATGATACATTACTCTGACACATACAGATATGCTTTGCATTTCTTGTGAAAAGGCTTTGCTTTTGGTACCAACATATTTGATCTGCAGTTGAGAAAGCTTAACCTTCGCTATGTTGCCATACAGAGGCATCAGTGTTTCTCAAACACATCTTGTTTCTCAAGCTTACCAAGATACATCCTATCGACGTAGGAATGGAAATGGTAAAAAATATTACATTTTATGCCCCCCCCCCCCCTACACGAAGTTTCAGGGGTATATAGTTTTTGTCGTCTGTCTCTCTGTCTGTCTGTTTGTCCGCAAAACATAAACCTTGCCCATAAATATAACTTTTGATTTAGTGGAGCCATGAATTTCATATTTATCATGTGTATTCCTTATGACACGACCTTTCTTTGAGTACCATCAAATTTGACGTTTTGACCTTGGAGTTTGACCCACTTTTACAAGAAAATTTCAAACTTTTACTTTGGTCATATCTTTGGAACAGTAGATACCAGTACATTTTTACTTGACATATGTATTAAAAGAACTTGATTGGATATCAACAATCTTGACCCTTTGACCTTGACCTTGTAGATTTTTCTACTTTGGAAAAAATTTACCTAAGCCATAACGTTTGAATGATAAGGGATAAGGCTTTCATTCTTCAATTATTTCATCTTTATGAGAACGCCCTTCATTGGATACCAAAAATGTTGACCCTTTGACCTAAACGTTTGACCTACTTTGCAAAAGCAAACATTGACATAACTTTTAAAGGGTTGGGGCTATTGCTTTCATACTTTACATATTTAGTCCTTGTGACAAGACCTTTCATTTGATAACAAGAATATGACCTTTAGACCTTGACCTTGGAGTTTGACATACTTTTTAAAAAAAAAATTAACCTTGGCCATAGCTTCTGAACGTTTTGGGCTAAGGCTTCCATACTCTTAATAAGTATTCTATGTGGCAAGACCTTTCATTGGATATCAATTACCTTGATCTTTTGACCTTGACCTTGGATATCTTTGTATTTATTGATAAACTTTAACTTGGCTCACATTTGTTTTCCAGTGAGAATTCCCTAATTTTGGTACCAATTAATTAAATTCGCATTTAAGAAAAGTATAATCATTGCTATGTTCCATAAGGGGGCATCATTGTTTCACAAACACATCTTGTTAAACCTGTTATTTACTAATTTTGTTTACTTTTATTATTCAAGTAAAAAATGTTGCTTTAAAACAGTAAATATGCGACATTTTACTATGATGCGCGAAATATTGCGCAATGAATTCTACAGTCGGCCCCCTTAAGAGATCCTTTATCTGATTTCTTTCCGATGAAATTGTTCAAAGAACAATATTTATACTTCTTACTTGCTTCATCTGAAGGTCTTTCATATAATATCGTTTCTGTACCATGTAACAGTTCTGTAAATAGATAGCATACATGAAGATATATATCTTAAAAATCATTGCTATCATTTGCATTAAAATATTTCTGCTTTAGTTGTTTCTCATCTATAGTTCATCTATACCTTTTGTGTCCAGTGTCGTATTAGTTCAACGATTTAAATTAATTTTAGTCTGTTTGATTTTGATATAAATGCATTTTGTTTATCCAAAACTTTTTTTTTTCTTTTTTGTTCTTACCACTTTGTTCTAAATGGTTTCCATCTTCATGTCCTGTAAAAAAAATTGAATCAATAAAATAAATAGAAACTTATGAAAGTTTCTCATATAAGTTCTCGTTCAGAAAAAAAACTACGTCTAAAATCATTTTAAATGAAAATTGCTCGTAACTCGGGGAGAGAGAGACATATTCCCTCATTGACGCCTTCCCTTAATCTGCCCCCAAGACCATAAACTAAGAATAGACGTAAGTCAAAATTAACAATTATAAAATTTTTAATTATACTTTTACAAAAATGCCTACAAACTTCTAAGTTCGTTAAATATTTAAATATAATAAATTTTTTTCAAAGTTGCATCGATTTGTAATTTTTGGCTTAAGTCTAATCTGAGATTGTGGTCTTGGGGCAAGGTACCAAGCATATCATGTTTTTTTCTTTTTTTTATTATATCAGGAAGTGAAACAATGTGAAAGTAATCATTCATTTTACATATCCGCTTTTTTGACAATAATTTTCGGGGCTTTTCCATGATTTAATTTAACATGAAGTCTACGTGCCGCCTTGTCAATCAATTTCTTTTACACTGTACATGTGCTGCTTAAATGTCGAAGGTGAAGTGCTCGTATTTCTGAGAAGTTTAGAACACTTTGTGATCATTTCAATATCTAGTTTTAACATTTCCAAAACACTTGAATAAATAAAAACATTGGAAATAAACATTTAAATAATTCAACCGCGTCAATTTGAAATAAAGACTGCCAATTCCAAACAACACCGTTCCAATGTACTTTGAACAGTGAAGCACTATGAAAAAAATCAAGATGCATGAAATTGTGGGCAATATTACGCAATTTGGAAAAGAATTTTTTCAAAACGAGCAAATATCTACCATTATTAATGTAGTCTAAGAAATTATAAATCACCTTGGGACATGGAGACCGGTTTTTACGAGTTGATGGTATCAACTCATCTTATGTTACTGGTAAGGGATTTCTTATGTCTCGAAAGAAATCACATTTTCGTTTGAGTATTTTGCGTACTGGTTCTTGTACAATACTAGCTAATATACAATATTCTTTATCTACAGAATAAGAAAATCTTTCTTGATATGCTTTGAATTATTTATAACTGTAAATATTTTTTTCT
>PRKT01000588.1:95947-209088 GCA_003671525.1 Saccostrea glomerata | reverse complement strand
GATTTGTGACACATAGTGAATTCAAAGTACAGAAGACAGTTAAAATTAATAAATTATAAAGAGATTAAATCAAATGTTATTGACAAAAAAAATGTGAAATGTACGTTTATAAATGTGAAGCAAGAGACTGGGGAATTAAAGATATTATTCAAATATAGAATATAAATAAAGATAGAATATGTAAACGATTAATATACCATGCTATTGTGATAAAGTTTTAGTCTTCAGTCAAAAAGCCATAAGAATTGGAATATTAATCATGCATAAATACATCAATGAAATTCATGTACTTGAGTTACAAGAGAGAAATTGAAAGAAATGTAATAATATATATGCATATGCATACATAAGTATGCATTTCAATGAAAATAGAAGATTTGAAATTTAAGACCATCTCTGATTGGACGATTTTCAATACATGTTAATGAGAAAAGCAACGATATGTAAATATAACTGGATGGTTTTTCTCTTTTTGTTCTTATTTTGTCCTCATGGCTGTTGCTGTTATATGTAGATATCTTGTGCATTAAGGTGAAACTGCAAAACAATATACCAGCCTGCTAATCATCTACAATTAACTAAAGTTGGTCCAGTATGGTCTATCTGGGGAAAAGACGTTAAACAAAAAAGGAAAATGAAACAACAATATTTCCATTTCTAATTTTTGTTCCCTTGTAATAACTTTTTGAAAACTAACTGAGTTGATTTCTTGACAATTCTACGGGAATCTAAATAAGGCAGGTCGATAGATCACTAGCCAAGGAGGCGTAATATACATAGAAATCTCGTCTGCATCTATCTCTGTGTCTAATTCGAAGGAGACTTAATACGCATGGAAATCTCGTGCGGCTTCCTTTGCTGTTGACGTCAGTGGGCGCGGACCATTGAAATTGGCATTGGAGTCTTATTGTTCTAGTAATTTAAATTTATGTCTTCATTTTTGAAATGTAAATCTACAATTATATATTTCAGATTGAAATGGAAATATAAAGAATAACTGTATAGTTAGTATTGTACGCCATAAACATCAACGATCGTGGGAAACATGGGATAGTTTGTGCATAACAGGCGTTATCGTTGAGGTTCCTGGCATACTCTACTAATTAGACTATGATTCCTTAGAGAAACATTCAAGCAGCGGACAGATCTTTCCTAATGAGATGTATTAATTTCATTGAGATATTCATGCGTAAATATTATACTAAAAAGGTACTCTTTTATTTCATTCAGTTTAAAAAAATAGTTTTGAACATTTAATGACCACGAGCACGAAATTTCAACATTCATTGAACTAATATAGATATTTAAATATAGTGCCCCAAAATTTAATCTGTTTTTATCATTCTGTAAAATCGCAAATTCCGTTATAAATATTTGAAATCCTCTCAAATTAAATATGTTGCAAATGAATTAATAATTAGTCAATTTGTACAGAAATCACAGAGTATTAATGATATTAGATTTATTGATTTTTCAAGATCACAACATACTGAAACAAAGCTTATACATTCGATGTTTTAATTGAAATTTTATATTTATATCAAATATTTATTAGTATGTTATGTTTAAAATAAATTTACATTTTATAAAAAGAGAGGGGGGAGAGAAAAACGTAATAGTCACTTTAAGCAATGTGAGCAGCGATTTGGTGTCCGAAATTTTTGGTGCAAAATTGTAATTAACTATTTCAAGGACAGAGAAAAACAGAGAAAATGATCTCATGAATATCTATAGACTTCTGTTGTTCATATTTCCAAAGGAAGAACAATTTGAGCTTAGTTTGAACCAAAATTACATTGTTGTTGTCCTGTACAATATTTATTTATGAAATAATTTGATTTTTTCATTGTGCAAAGGTCTTTCTTCTGAAACAGTTTATTATTTTATTAAAGTCTAATTATAAAGTTGCTTCATATAATTTGGTCTGTATATTCAAAAGAAAATACCTCTTTTTTCTTTTTGTTTCTGTCGAAGTCTCCAAAAATAGGTTATAAAAAGAATCCCTAGTAGTATCAGAGTAAGTCCGAAGATTCCAAAAATTATGCTTACGTTCACAAATGAACGTGCAGGTGCCGATGACTCCGTCATTGTGAATCTTCAATTGATTATCAATAAAAAGAAAATAATAATATTATATGTTTTTCAGCAAAAAGCAAAAAAAAAAAAAAAATTAAAACCAAAACTTCAAACTAACGTATATTGAAAAATATGGTTTTATTCACTAACGTATTACAAGAAGGATCGGCAACAAAACATCGGTCTCTTGTGTTAAGACGATGGCAAGCTGGGTCTATGCAGAAAAAAGTTAAGTTCACATTATTCGTACAATGTACATATTAACGTATCAAGATATCAAATTCATGTTGTTTTAATTGAACCTTTGCGAACACACTGAATTTTACAGTTGACAGCTTACTTGGACCTTTAAATCTGAGTCATGTACAGAGGTACAGAATTGAATTTATATAAGAAAACATTCATTGAAGTGAATTTTATTGTATTCGGGGCTTTGAAATAATTTATCAAACAAAAAATTGTAATTGGGGGTAGAAGGAAATTTATTTAGATACTTTTTTCACGAGATTTAATATATCCTTTTATTTTCAACAATTCAAGAAATGAAATGAAGAAGAAGACACATTTCGGTAGGAAAGCTCGGCGGGAGTTAGTGAAGACTGGAATGGAGGATGTTGTAGGTAGGAATGTTACAGTTTCCTTCCTAGAAAACATAAAATGATATAATAAATAGCCGTTTATTACCGTTTTGTCAAAAGTTAAAAAAATGATCAATATTTTTTCACATAAGATATCCGGTATATTTTCAAGGTGAAGTAAGCTGTCAACCGTAAAAATCGGTGTCTTCGCAAAAGTCCATTATTCTCACATTTGTACAGGTCTGTGCTTCTATAATTATTTGTAGGGCATCCATCTGTAAAATTTGTACAGCCGATCTGATCCAGATATCCATCTTCCATTGTTTTCAGACAATGACCTGGGTATAATATAATAGTTGTTTTAAGACTGATTTGTTATGAAAATCAATCATGAAAAATATAATCCATTTATCTATCAAAGAAAACTATGAGAGATAAAGATAAGAGGTAAGGAAACGAAGAGTGTGAAAAAGAGAGTACATATAATTATGTATAGCTATATTAATTCATGTTACTAGTCAAAGTTACATATTTTGTTTACCTCTTTGGTATAGTCCAACAATTGTTTTCTTATAACAGAATTCTATAACTGCTGTGAGGTCTTTATTAGGAACACACACATAACGATTACGACCATACACATCATCATCACAACTGATCTTATCTGCTGCTTCAATTGTTTCTTTTTTGCTAAGAGGACAGGAATCCACAACATTTCCAAATCCTTTGTGAGACATTCTACCGTCTTTCAACAAGAGCTACCAATGATAATTTCAGGTATTTAAAACACTATAGCTATTTAATTCTGTGGATGAAGATTGATTGATTGATTATATATTGTTTAACGTCCTTCTCGAAAATGTTTTCACTCATAGAGACGTGACCGTATGCCGGTGAAGGGCTTCGTATTTTGACATTTAGTCGGCACTCAGGGCCATTGAGCAGTGAAGGATCTTTATCGTGCCAACGTCTGCCGCTGACACGGGGCCTTGGTTTTTAAGGTCTCATCCGAGGGACCCGCAATTCTCGCTTCAAAGTGCCGAGTGCATGGTGAAAGAATAGTTGCTACCCATTTTAACGACTATATCAGTCGCGGCCGAGAAACGAACTCACGACCTCCCGATCACGGAGCGGGCACTCTAACGACTACCGTGAACGGTTTCGTGGATGAAGAGCTCTAAACAAAAGTAAAATTAAATTCTATTTATTCTACTACTGAGAAAAAGAATGCAAACTGCATTTAAGACTGGGGAAAATATTCTTGTGTTATAGATTATAGGGTTCAAATTTTTCGAAAAAAGATATGTAAGATTCCATAATCTTTAATTAACCTTCGTTAGATCAAGAGCACATATTCAGAGTTCTTGAAATCTTTTTTCTACTGTCAGTCATTTGGACTGACTGCCACAGGAAGTTTGTCGGTCCAGACAAATTTCTATCAGTCCAACAAAAAAATAAAACATAATTTTAAGACGATTAAAACTGTATTTGAATTTTATTATTTAATTTAATTGCATTTGGCACCGATACACACTGCATCATCGTATAACAAATTTTGTTGAATTCCCGTGGGAGGCCGATTTTCTTCAAAGGTTTAATCTTAGTTTGATTTTTCTCACCTGGCTAATACCTTTTAGGCTTATCGGCATCAAAAACTTGTTTAAACATTTAATCAATCATAGTTTGGTACTTGCGTTCATCGAAGAAGCCATAACGAGATACTGAAAAACGTTTAACAGATTATGATTGGTCGGTTATAGGGAATTCGTACGAAATTTAGTCGGATTTTCGTAAGTTGCTTTCTTAACATCTACCGGTCATTCGGACGGACACAGAACGTAAAGTTATCGGTCCTTGGTTGTTTTTAATCGGTCTTGCCGACAGGACCGAAAGATTTCAAGAACTCTGACATATTACATTTTTATTCCTTGTACACCTTCTCACCTATGAACAGGAATACGTTGATCAATTTAAAGGCTCGGGTAAAACAAAAAGTTAAATTTGATGTTTAAAAAAATCTACAGACAATCCATTTCTGTTAATAGTACATACAATACAGAATTTCCATGGGTATGAGTTAAGAAATTTGACTTTAGATGTTATTACGTTTTATTTATCAGAGTCTTCTTTGTAGATTACCTTTTCTTTTTGTAGTAAAATGTCCAAATACGTAAAAGATGCATCTTCCCTATAAAAGGTCTCTGAGATATATCGAGTGGATATATGAAACCAATTAAATATTTTTACTGATAATATGTCTACTATATATCTTAATGTCAAGTTAATGGCCACATACATTAATGCTTGTGAGATTGGAATGTAATTTTTATGACTCATAAAGAAATACTTTTTTAGATTCCCTGTTTCTGCGTTAAGGTGTCAATATAATACATGACTAAAAATTAATTAATTTAAAATTTAGCTCAATATCCAATGCTAGCCAATAAACACACACGTATTTGTTCGTATAATATCACTATATCGGAAAAACAGAAAAAGGAAGCATACATAATTTAAGTGTTATTTTTTCTTGATACACAAGATTGTTATACCATACCAAACATATATTTTAGAACAAAATTTAAAAAAAACATTACCTTCACTCTGTCTCGCGGCAATTTTATTCTGTATGTTTTGAAAACCCAAAATAGCTTTGCTTCAATTTCCACGATGAATGTGCAGTAATAAAAGACTCAAGTTACAAACATTGTGTAGATTTGGTTTAAATTCGTCGAAAGCACTTTAAAAATCCTTCAAATAGATTAGAGCAGGATGGTTCATGGACCTCCTCGCTCACCTGAATAGCTTTGACCATGCTGATCTTTACCGGATTCCCCCTTGTAATAACTTATTGTGACCTCACTGGGGCCTGAACTGGACAATTGAAAATACAACAGTATTTTTCCACATAAGTGATAGCTTTTTATCTTGCTTGGTGGATCTTGAGATTTATTTTTTTTCTCAGATATATCTATGTAAAATTTTATTACTTAATGTAGCCCGCCCATTTTATCCCCAAAGGGTTATTATTTCAACAATTAAGGACCTTCACTGCTATAGGGTATTTCAAGATAAATTTTAGCTTTTCTGTCCCTGCAGACTCGATCATGTATTTCCATGTAAATCTCTTACTGCAAATTATGACACCGCCCTATCCCCGGCGTTCATGATTTAAACAATTTAGAATATTTACATTTCCAATACATTTCCTCTATGATTCTTTACAAAATAAAATGCAGTATATTTTCTCATGAACTACATTAAGTATGTATCACAAATAAGCATGACTATATCCACTTTTACGTCACAATACCACTCGACGCAAAAATGTAAAAAAAAATATAGTGCACACTATTTTGTTTTAAAAATGACAGTTGATGGGCGTAAATTTGTAACAAATTATCAGAAAAATAATGTAAATATAAGAAATGAATTTAATTGTTTGAAGATTCATGAGGTATATGAACTACAACGCTTCATGAAACATGCCGGTGTGAAGCGTCGTTGTTCATAATCTCATGAAACTTCAAACAATTAAATTCATTTCTTAAATAAAGGCTACCATAAGATGTTTCCATTGAAGTTTCAGACAACGAACATCGGGTGACCAGAAAAATTAACATGCGCTTTCGGCTCAAATGAGCCAAAATACAAATGGAAAATCCAAAACTTTTCATACCAGACTAATTTTAAGGCCATGTCATAAATGAATGAACAGAGCTCTTTAACCATTGAAAAAAAATATACATAAACATTTGAAAAAAATAAACGTGTGAGAGATCTTTATTTCTGAGTCAAACTCATACTTGATGTCTTTTTATTAGTTAAATTGGTTATAAAACAAATGAAGTTTAAGTACTGCAGAATGAATTTCCTTTTTAGCGTGTAGGTGAGTTTTTAATATGGCTAATCATCCAATGATTTTTTGAAGAAAAAATTTTCAAAAAAAGTATTGATTTCAAATAACAAGAGCCACTTAAGGCCTCTCTTGGCCCTGAGAATTTCTGCAAAATCAAAACAGCTCAGTTTAAGTTGAAAATGCTGTATGACCCTGTATCTATTGTACGCGACCTTAGTTTTCCTTTAGTCAAAATTAATGTATTATGACGTCATAAAATTCGTCATTTTCCAAATATCCTCGAATTGAAGCATTTTTTAAAATATTTCATAAAGAACACAACCTTTGGTCCAAAAATATGCAGTTACATAGTAAAAGATCCTTTTTCTGGAGACAAATAAACATGTTTTTATATTTTACATCGTTTGTTGTGCTTATATTTAAATTCTTTGCTGAAGGAAGTCAATTATTCGAAATTCGTGTTTGGAGGAAAATTCGCGAACAAGAATTAATGACTGCATTTTCTCAAAGCTTGTTTTCCAATCTTTGATTCTCAAAAAGAATTTAATACAAGCAATGAATGCAGTTTCTACTTTATTTTGATATACGAAATGGAAAAGAGGGTGATAGTTTATTAATTAAAATAAGGTCAGGGTCATTTTATGCAGAAAGTGACCCTAGCACTTTAAGCCTTTTGACAACCTCAAGTATTTGAAAAAAAACTTTTTGTATCAAATATAAGTGAAAATATAATTTATATTCTTAATTCCTGTTTCATTTTTATCTGAAAATCTAATTTTTTTTATAAGGTGTTCCTTAAGAAATGTTTCTATATTTAAATTTATCAAGTGAATGATATGGAGATAACGAACATTATTCAATATCAAAATCTACAAAAGAATACAATTAGGTGCAGGGCATAGACCTCAAAACATCGGAGGTGGGATCAGGTGTCATGGAGGAGTGAGCATATCCTACGAACCGGTATCACATGCCGTGTGCTCCTTGTCAAGCAAACAAGTCGCACTGTACATTTTGTGTACCAAAGGCACATGTACATACATGCATATCTTTGTTCTGCAGTTAATTACCGAGATACATGTAAGTATCATTAATGTGACTGATACAGAAATTAACAAAAAGGACAGTTTTATTTTAATGATATATAAGCGCGTTTCATTCTTCCTTTCCATTTATAATAAGTTGATTCAAAATGTAGTATGTAATATATCTTTTATTCTAGTCCAGCACGTTTTTAAAATTGAAATTATCAACTAAACTAATTTTACATTAAAAAGCAAGGGTCATTTGGGACTTTTCACTCTTTGATTTCTTAAACTCCCTATGTGATTTATGTGAAATTAAGTATTTTAGAATGTAGGGAAAAATATATATTCGATGAGATTTATGGGTATTTTTAATGCATATGTGAAGTCCTAACTGCTCTCCCTTAGCCTTTGCATATGCTTACAGTATGAAAATATTGGAATCTTAGCTGCGTCAGTGATGTATTCAAATTTTTATTCTTTGTTGAAGCCACTCAGATACACCTGTTTTTTACCAATTCAAAGAACATTGCAAAAAAACTGTTTTTTAATATCTGAAGTTCTAAATGATTTTTTAGGATATGAAAGCGCCAAATATCATCTTGATTTTTGAACAGGGACAGAATATGTCAGCTAATATATCCACAGGGTGTTCAGTGAATATACTTGTATATCTACGGGGCCATTTTATGCCAATAATGAGTCTTGCTCTTTGCACGCTTCGTTTATTAAGATTATCTCAGACGAATGTGAGCTGTGTTATGGTTATGTTTTTATGAAATATCATTTCGATTTTATTACCTGTCCTTTGGTTTTGTCGAGGTGAGTTCCCACGAGTATAACGGGGGCATCTGAAGAACTGTACAGATGTATAGACTTCATCCAGAACAAAAGGTATTCTATTACAAACAAAATATTTATTTCAATGACTGTCTTAACGTATCCAACACATATTAGAATATAATTTTCAAACCTTAAGTATCCATTCTGTATTTAATACTCTTATAGTATTTCAAATTAGCTTAGAAAAGAAAAGGATTTACCTTTTTAGAAATGTTCAACAATATAACTACATGAGCAGTTATTTTAAAATTAATGAAGAATGCATTGAAGTCTATTGGAAAAGGAATTTTATTAAAAATAAAAATGTAAATACTAAGAATGAAAAACTTATGTTTCACTAGACAGTCTTTGTTTAAATAGTATTTCTAGATTAAAAGAAAATGGAAATAACTCATCAAGGACATGTGAAATCAAATATTATAAGACATTTCCATTGAAACATTGATACTAAAACAAAGATTATTTGTACATGTACTGAGTATATAGGTAATATATATCTGTTATGCATTAAAATTCACTGAACCCGAGGCTATAATCGGTAGGATATACTTTCACTTCACATGGACATTTTCTCTTTCAGTAAGATATTGTTCAAAAATAATGGTACAGTGTATTTATGTTTGCATATAAATATTTCTTTATATTGATGATTAACTTTAGTTTACATCTCTATATAACAATTGTATTTCCAAAAATATCAAAAGTGCTGAAAATAAACTTTGAATATTTACCCCCATAGGTCCAGTCACTGAACATTGTTCCTTCGTGGTCACAACATTTCTTGTCAATCTTGTCTTTAAATGGTTGAGCCATATTTATCACCAACAGGTAGAAGGCCCTTCTGCTGAGATAGACCTGGTGGCATGCATAATAGGCACACTGTCCTCCAAAATCCATAACACTCAATAGCTGCTTCCCTTCCTTTTCTGTTTCTCCTGTAAGAACTTCATAAAAGAAGATGGATTCAATAGAACCATTTATCTAGTATAACTTAATCATTTTTTATTTCTTTTACATAGAGTTATACTTTACCTAATATATAGAAAAAAAATAAGAGGCCCATGGGCCACATCGCTCACCCGAGCTGGTGGATAGAAAAAAGTAGAAATTGGTTTACTATTGAAAAGTTTAAATCCAAAAGTTTGGCCCCGTCCTACCCCTGGGGGTCATGATTTGAACAAACTTGAATGTACATTACCTGAGGATGATTCCATATAAATATGAGCAATTATGGATTTGCTGTTATTGAGAAGAAGATTTTAAAAGAATTTTCCTATATATTTCTATATAAAAATTTGGTCGACCATTGTGGCCCCGCCCTATCCCCGGGGATCATGATTTGAACAAACTTGAATCTCGCCTACCTGGGGATGCTTCCATATAAATATGAGCAATTATGGCTTTGCTGTTCTTGAGAAGATGATGTTTAAAGACTTTTCCAATATATTTCTATATAAAACTTTGGTCAGCCAATGTGGCCCCGCCCTACCCCCAGGGGTCATGATTTGAACAAACTTGAATCTACACTACCTGGGGATGCTTCCTTATAAATATTAGCAATTATGGCTTTGCTGTTTTTGAGAAGAAGATTTTAAAGAATTAATATATTTTTATATAAAACTTTGGTCGGCCATTGTGGCCCCGGCCCATCCCCGGGGTCATGATTTGAACAAATTTGAATCTACACTACCTGGGGATGCTTCCATATAAAAATTAGCAATTATAGCTTTGCTGTTCTTGAGAAGAAGATTTTTAAAGATTTTTCCTATATGTTTCTATGTAAAACTTTGGTCCTCAATTGTGGCCCCACCCTACCCATGGGGGTCATGATTTGACCAAACTTGAATCTACACTACCTGAGGATGTTTCCCCAAAAGTTTTATCTTTCCTGGCACAGTGGTTCTTGAGAAGAAGATTTTTGAATAATACAACCAAATTTTCACTAATTCTCATTTATCTCCCCTTGAATGAGGGTGTGGCCCTTCCTTTGCACAAACTTGAATCCCCTTAACCTAAGGATGCTTTGGTTGAAATTGGCGCAGCGGTTCTTGAGAAGACGTCGAAAATGTGAAAAGTTTACAGACAGACGGACAGACAGAAAGACAGACAGACAGACGGACACCGGACAAAATGTGATCAGAAAAGCTCACTTGAGCCTTCAGCTCAGGCGAGCTAATAAATACACCCCTTTAACAAAAAATTGCAGAGCAGTCAAAACTTTATTGTAATATGTTTTATAAAAAGGGGCCATTGGTTTCTATTGCAAAGGTGTTAGTCTTTCCAATATCAGTTTGCAAATACTTGTGTGAAGAAGTAATATTTCAAAATGTACATTTGCAGATGAATGTTTACAAAACATGAAAATTGTTTGGGGGATATTTCATAATTAAATTTTCTATAAATTCTACGATAATTTCCTTATAATTAGCACGTAACAAACCTCTTAAAGAATCTTCATCTTGTGAAACTTCAAAGATGTTCTCGTGAACTTCTAGTCCGACTGTTGACCTCAGAGTCTTTAATTCCGCTAGGCTTTTGTTTTGAAGGCGTTTAAGAAGAGTCGTTTTTCCAGCACCAGCACATCCTACGATCATCGCACAAGCTCTGTGCGTAGTCTGAGTTCCCTTTTTAGCACATTCGACGTACCTAACTCTCGCATCATAGTCCCAATCAAGAATTTCTTCTGGTACATTAACTGAAATATTAAAATAAGAGGTCAATGGGCAATATAGCTTACATGTTACTGAGCACTGAAGCTAAAAACAAAACAGAAAACAGTTCAACAAGACAATTTTTGAAGATTGGTCTTTACCTACCTCTATGCGGCCGGGAACGACATGATTTGTTTTTGATTTATCATAAATATGGCGAAATCAAAAAAAAAATTATCACTTTGGGTATACACTGTAAATATTCCCCACTCTACCCCAAGGGTCATGATTTGAACACATCTGTATCTTCACTATCTGAGAATGCTTCCATAAAGATATCAACAACCATAAATTTGTTCTTGAGAAATTACATGTATAAGACTTTTTTCTATATTTTCCTATGTTAAACTTTTATCGTACATTGTAGTCACACCTCACCTCCGTTGGTCACGATTTTAACAAACCTGAATTAACAATACTTTAGGATGTTTCCATTTTAGTTTCAAAAGATATTATTGTATCTTTACTCATTCATAATTATCTCCCCTTGAAAAGACGCGTTGACTTTTATTTGAATAAACTTGAGTTCCCACCATCCAAAGATACATTATCACAAGTTTGATTGAAAGTGATTTAATTGATTTTGAGATGAAGTTGACGATGTAAACATTTTACAGACAAACGGATGGACGAACGCCGCACAAAGGACAAAATAGGGTAAGACCAGTATTTGGCCCCCGATTTTGGGTGTCTTTCAGAATTATCCAACTGTTTTCCATGAAAACCTGTTTTCACCCTATTTTCACCCCTGCCACAAAAGAATGTTGGTTATAAGATTTAGAATATACAGGGATCACAGTAAGGTCAGGAAATAGGTCAATTTTCGAGATTTCTCATTTCTATGCACATTTCATTGATTTTACAGCACATTTTCTTTCGGAAAACATAGAGCACACGCTTGCCTATCTACCAAATTTATATATTTTATACACTGATATCAGATGCTGTATATGTGTGCTCTAGATCTCTGATAGGCCAGCTTGTGCTCTATGTTTTCCGACGAGAAATGTATCCCAAATATAATGAGATTCACCAAAATTAAGAAAATTCGGGAAAATGTCCTCTTTTTTCACCCTCTTGTGGCTTCCATGAAAGCTTTGAATCAAAATTAGTGCTTGTCTCAAAGTTAGCATCAATTTTACATCTTAATTACAAACTATCACAATTTTACCAATGTTCTGATTTTAATATCAAATAAGGGTCCAGATTAGGATGTTACCCTATCTTGTCCTTTGTTAAAAAAAGGATATGCCTAGCCTAAAAAAATAAGTTACACTGCATCTCAAAATAAGTAGCATTAATGCATCTTTTTGAGAGAACCAATAAATATATAATTCATTTATGAAGTTATTTTTTTTCTTGTTGCATAAATTGTTTTAATCACTTTATAAATGTACCGTTTGATATGACTTTTTTTCGTATTTCCTCAGCGTCGTCTTCGCAAAAATAATGCCTTTTCTCTACCACAACATGACGTATAGCACTCAGTCCGAGTTTCTTGATGAATGAGTCCTCTAGCATCTCTGGTAAATATACACACCTCTCATTTTCTCCTTTACGGTATTTCCAGGTACGTACATACTCTAACAAAGAATCCACTGACGATATTTTGATGAATTTCTTATAGTCTTTATCAGTTCTCAGACATTTCATCACAAAGTACCCCATCACATGATGGCGGACATTATCTGATGCAAACCGTACTTTTGCTTTCTCTATTGTGACAGTTTTATCACTTTTTTCCATTTCTTCTAGTGTATCCCTCAATGTATCTAGCTCGTCAGGACATAAAGTGGAAAAGACTTTCACAACTTCCTGAAAATTCTCTTCTATATTTTCGGAGTTGACTTCATAGTTTTCTGCCATCAAGATGGTACAAAGTATAGTTGATTTTAAGGGAGTAAAAAACACATTCTTTATCTCTGGAATTATACAAACAAATGTACGTGTTATATAAATACATCTCTGCATTAGATTTTTAATTATCAGTGAGACAAAATTGAAATTGATTCTTTCTTCTCCAATAGCATTCCTAAGATTTTTTAGGGATGGGGAGGAGAAAAAATTTTAGAAGAATGTCTATAGAAGTATCATAGCATGTCTTAAGAATTTTTTTAAAAATACTAACCTCGGTTTGAAAATGAACATACTGTGCTCGCAGAGTAAACACTTTTTATCCTCTCGTTAGGACACATATCTGCCCATCTTAAAGGCACAATATGAATTAGAAAAAAAATCAAGAAATCACGTGGATGCACGTGTGCTGCAATCTGATTGGCTGAAACTTTAAATGGCTATAATTCCCTTGGTTTTCAACCAAACAGTATGGGATTTAGAACATAGATAGATATAAGGGCCTCTAACAAGAAAGTATGGTCATCATGCACGTGCACGCACGTGCGTGCATTTGGAATGAGTGAATTTAAAAGTACACTTGAATGAGTGATTTTTTTAATACTTTGGGACTAACTGCTTTAATATTAAGTATATTTAAATATACAGAAAGTGTAGACAAGATTATATGATCATTATGCACTGCATTCACATGGGCACGCATGCAATGTTAAAATTTGAATATAATTGGTATCCCTTTGGTAAAACGTTGTTAAAGTAAAAAATGCACAGATGTTGTCTTATTTAATTAGACTTACAGGGAATATGGCACCAAAAGGGAGTTGGTGAGCGTTTGGGGAACATCTGTAACGGTTCCCGTTACAATTAGCACTAGTTGTTCTTGCTGTAAGGAGTACTTATATATGTGCGAGAGAGAACACTGTCTCGCTTAGTTACGCGGAAATAAATTTCTAATAAAAAGTAATTTACAGTAGAACAAAACCATACCACTTTGGCTCTGTAGGATCTCGAAATCCACTTATGCATTTGCTCCTCACATATCTCAATCAAGAAGCATTAATAATAAGTATAATTTGGAAAGTGGGCAAGGTTACACACATCGAATTCAGGTTCGAATCCCACCGAAAGACTTGGAGACCGGTCTTTCAGATGAGACCGTATAAACGAAGGTCCCTAGCTGGTCGCAGTAAAGACCCCTCTCTGCTCAATCGGTGCCAAGTAGAAATAAAAAAATTGCAGCTTTCCACCGGCAAGTGGTGGCATATCCATATGAGTCAAAAATTCTCGAGAGGGACGTTAAACAATATAAATCAATCAATCATACATCGAATTAATTTAATAATCAACTCCCATCAGTACTTTCAGTACTTTGATTACAATTACAATTAACCCAGGTCAGTTACATTACTAAGATCAACTCCTCAATTTTATCTTTAAGGCATCAGATAAAGAGTGGTTCTAGCTTCGTTATTGAGTTACAGTGTCATTTTCACCTTCTTAAGCAATTTTCTAGCTGGGCAGCGATACAGAGTAGTTGTTTGCAGCTTATATCTTTGTCTAAATTTGAATTCAATGGACGGCTTCTTGTTTTTCAAATATGATGTATTTTACAAGCGATGATCAAGGTTTAAGGTTTCATTATAAACTTCTGTATAGTAAATGTTTTCTTTTCAAATATATTGGACGGCCATTAGATTTTTACTACCAAAACATCCTTTCATTTTTAAAGTTTTTGTTTTCTGCGTGAAATGCATATACATTTACTAGGTTCAGGTATTTATAGATTTGATTTTTTTTATATTCGCATTTGCTCAAGAGATTAAAATGAAATTTACAAATTAATTTTGTGTATAACTATTGACATACAAAAAGTCTTAATAGTTACTGTGAAATTTGTTACAGACTGTTTTGAACATAGATTCTGAAGTCAATTACTTTGGATTACATAGAAATAATGTAAAAATATTTAATGATGTTCCATTGGCCTTTGTCTATTATTGTAAAATGTGTTTGATCCAATAAATATTTGTACTTTCATACAATTTAGTTGCAGTTGGCTGTAATGTTTCATCAACCACTGAAGCGTAATTAATGCCATGCTTGGATCAGATCTTCGTCGGAGAAAATTATTAAGAAATGCAACAATTTATAAGTGCATTTCCATGTCTACAAGATTATTTTCAGTAATAATTATTCATTATCATACTGATATGAATATTAAGGTTGTAGAAAAAAACCCTGGTTTCTATTTTAACTCGTTTCTTAAAAGTACTGGAGAAAAAAAGAATAATATTACTATATTGACAACAATGAATGATTCCTGTAAGAAAATAACAAGTTTTAGCATGTTTGCTTCATATTTTGTGAAAAAAACAGAGAATTTGGTAACTTGGGAGCTTAAATTTTTGGATTGTGTTTACTCTACATGTATCTAAGTGCAATGAACAAGCATGTAACAGTCTGTTGTAAAATGCAGTGTAATTTTTGTTCCATAAATGGTAGAGGGCTGATATTTGTATATATGTGTAAGGAGTCTCCATTCTTTATGTACTTTAAAGGTTAAGGTCAAATCAAGATGTCAAAAGTCAAATATTGTGACGTCATCTACTTAATCTTTTTGTTTTTTGCCATTGAAATTTTTTAAGCGCCAAAATGTCTAAAACAACTGGTCAAATTTTCTTTATTTTTACAAATTTTATTCTGGGACCTATTTAAATCATTTTGTAAATTTTTGGCAAAAATTGAATCATACATTTTTTCGTAAGAAGTCTTAAAGTGTAAGATAATTACAGGTGAATTTTCAATTCAGAAACTATGTTCTATTATTTTTACTTAACATTTTACTCAAATGGTCCAGTATCAATATGACTTACTGATTTTAGGTTTACAAAAAGGTTATTTTTATAAAAATCATAAAACAAATTTGCAATGGATCAATTGATAATTCTAAAATAAGGTTCATTCTTAAGTCGAGTGTCTGATTTCACGATCATCTTACACGGGTCTGATAGGCCATATTTCAGACTGTGTGGTTGTATTTCTTTCATATTATATATAAAGAGAGATATTGCATCCTAGAACAAAATATCAAAGTTTCAGAAAAATCTAGCCTATCTATTCTGTCCTACCTTAACATGAGTACAAATATAATTCTTTTCAATCATTCAAATTACAAAAACATGCACATTTTGTGTGTTTCTTTTTTAATTATTCTGGTATTTTTTTATCACTTGAAATAACAAGTGATCACATCAATTGTTCTTTTGTTATTAGTTTATAGGCTTTGTGTTGAGGATGGAGCTTCCTGCTCATTTTCCCCGAACACCGAGTCATTTTATAGGACTAAACTATGTCTGTGAATCAAAATCAATGGATCACTTAGTTTTACAGATGTGTGCTGTGATGATCCTGGAAATGATAACTGTGATCCCCTTTTCATAAGGAAGATAAATTTCGTTAATCACTGATGTTTGAGATTCGGTAATTGGATTTTGGATTCATGTTTGTCTAATACAGTTTTGAAAATTAATGTTTTTGTGCATAAAACAAAACTCAGCATGAATTCAACATAATTTCAACCAAGTGTTATAGTTTGTACAACCAAAATTTTCAACCAAAGGATGACTGCATCTAACACTGTACTTTGGGTCATTTTCAGTTGCTTCTGTCTCTTTTGAATTTCAGCTTCAGATCACTTTATCTACTACAGTGATCTATCAATAAGACACCCAAATTAAATGTTAAAAATAATTTTAGATTGTTATGCAATAACTAATTTCTTGTTTTTGTCCGTAAGGTTTTCCGAATACGGAGAATTTACACTTGCCTGCCCTTGATTGAACATTATGTATGTACATGTATGAGAGGCGGAGCTAACATATCGTAAGAATGAATCTAAAATTAGACTGGATGAATAACAATGGCATGTAATAAAAGAACGATATCTCTTTTTCATCTTCCTATTTATTCTGTATGGCACAAGTGCATTGTTTACAAAGGTTTAAAACGTATGAACCCATCCATGTAAGTCAAGAATATCTTACGAACAAAACTACAAATACTAAGCAAAATTACAGTACAAATTAAACAAAACAAGCACTTTTAATAAATTTAGTTACAAAATAAGAAAAAAAACACTTTGGCATCTTAGAGTCTGCTTTTTCTCTGATTCAAAATCCATGGATATAACCTGGAGAACCCAGCAGGTTATCATTTGGTATTCTAGGACCTGAGGGAGCCCAAGAGTTATCAATTGGTACATGTATTATAGAACTTCGACGGAGCCCAGCAGGTTAAAATCGATACCAAGCAAAGTTAATGTTTTGCATGTACTATATCAACCTAAAGAAGACCAGCAGGTTGATAATCTTTTATTAGGTGAAAATGTTTCTATATAATGAAGAGATTCCCCTGAATATCCATATGTAGTTCTTACTCCTATGAGTTTTGGCGATGCTTGTTCAGTCCATGCCGTTGTGAGAGTTCCGCATGTCATAGGAGAAGGGTCAATTCGTGAAATGGTGGTTGTTTGGCCTCCCGACTGGCGTAGTTGTAACTGCACTTCTAGCCGCTGCTGGTATAGAATTAAGTGATCGAGGCATGGTGTTCACTATTTCGGTCAAGGACATCATTATACTTTCAAGGCTCTGTACTGTTGATGCCAGGTTTCTAACAACGCTTAGAAGTTTCGTTTTTACATCTTGGTTGGGGAAAACTGTTTCAAAATCTTTATTCCTGACCTATCCCGTCACTTTATTTGTAGTCACAGTTTGCGCATATAAAGACACTAGTACACAATGCCTGGTATTTTGTGGTTATGTGATACCTTCTAATAATTTAATTTCACTTGTATCAAGCAATTTCATTGGCTGAATCATTCAGAGGAACATATAACATTTTGTATAACATAACTTGCCTACGTCACAATGAGTTACGTCAACAACGTTTTATTCCGCTTGACGTTACATTTAAAATATTGCTCAATTTGAAGCCTTTTTCCGGAGGAAATATTGTCTCATTGTCTACACTGAAATTAAATTATTAGGAATGAAGCTAATTTCAACTTATGTTATCCGATATAACAAAACTTGGGGCAGTTTACGCTTTCTTATAAACCGCTTCGCGGTTTATAAAGCGTAAACTGCCCCAAGTTATGTTATATCGGATAACATAAGTTGAAATAAGCTTCATTACTTAAATATCATTTCATCTTTTTTAACAGACAAATTTTCTGGAGTAAATTCGACATAGGGCTGTCGATTTACACGAGTCTGATTCCTGGTTGGCGGCATTTTTGAACATTTATCATAGTCACGGAAAATCAGTCAATTATTCCTGAATTGTATCAATGTCTATAAAACTGTTGGTATCAGATGAAACAATTATTATAAAATGACAGCAGAATGTAACATTGTGAATTAAGGCAAAACAAAAGGACAAAAAAATTAAAACAGGATTCTGAGAACATCCATTACGCAAGACAATCCAAAAATAGCGCCCACTATCACACTTCTGAATTATTCATTGATGGCGTGCACGTGGTTTTATTTACAGA
The DNA here is from genome assembly GCA_003671525.1 of Saccostrea glomerata. NCBI lineage: Eukaryota > Metazoa > Mollusca > Bivalvia > Ostreida > Ostreidae > Saccostrea > Saccostrea glomerata. Next base: position 190,588 of record PRKT01000588.1, on the reverse strand, counting down.
CATCCAAGACACATTGACGAAGATTGCTTTCATTATAAAGTGCGTTTTAAGACACTTAATAGGGCATAGGGATAGATAGATGACACAGTTAACAATATTCGTAAGTTCATGGTTTGAATTCATGATAAGTATTTCATATCATATTGATATTTTTTGATAAACCTCTGGTACAAATATGCTTACTTTTGACATAGAAATACATTCCGTGCTGAAACAATAATCCAAGGCAAAAAAAGAAAACATGTATACAATTGGATATACAATGATACGTGTCTACTGATTACGTAAGAAGTTTAATTGTGTCTAAACAAATTACAAAACTTTACATTTTCATCGCTTCATCATTGTAAATGGATAAATAGGTTAAATTGACTATTATTTTCATTGCAGTTATACAGCCCCATTCAAACCAGAAATACCCACAGAAAAAGGGGGTTTATATAATTATGAATATTCACACTGATGTTTTGAATCTCAATGCCTTGATGTAAAAGTTGTACACAATTTTAGATTTGTTTACATAAATCCTACAGATTTCACGATCCTTTTGTACGCAGCAATTTTAAAATAAGATGATTATGAAAAAATATAAATAAAATATATAAACATGATAAACAAGAAATACTAAATAAATTCAAAAAGTTCAGTCTGTTTTCAGTTATTCTTATAAGGCCCTTTATGATACCCTAAATAAAAAAAAATATTATATACTGAACAAAAAAAGAAACGCATAATCAGAATAATATGAAATTCTAAGTTTTCAGTTTAAACCTTATATAATTTAAGCGATTTTAGAGTGTGTTGTGATAAAAATAAATGTTGCAAATTGAAAAGTCAAGTTGAGGTCATTTTCATTGCCCCCAAATACAAGGGGCGTAACAATATGTACTGTGCAAAGTCTCAGTGCTAGTGGGTGTCCAATGTACGGATATCGTGGGGGAATATCATCTCATTTCAGTCTCATACGAACAATTTATGCATTTTTATGCTGATTTTTTCATCCAGCAATTGTAGCAGCAGTTTTTTACAGCAAGTTCTGAATCGCATGAAGTGATGAAGGGGGGAGGGGGGTCTGACGGTCCTGCCTGGTTGTGATTACCTGCGGATGGCTAGATAGTGGTCTTCAGACGTTAGTTTTAAGGTTGCAAAACCCATTGATTTATTCAAATACAGTTGCAACTTCCTGTTGCGTAGCTCCATTTAGTATCATCGTTATAGCCTGGTTTTATTCATCTTTGTTTGGGCGTGGCATTGCAGTATTAACACTGCAATAAAATCTTAAATATTGGTTTAATAGAAGTGTTAAAAGTTTCTCTAAATCCAAAATATCAATGAAAATAGAAATCTGATTTAGAAGAAATCATGAAAAACACCACTTTCATAAACATGTTTAATCAAGGGAGATAATTCAACACTTGGGTTTTAAAACCCCATGTTGTCCTTTAAATAGGTCACAGGTATCCAATGATATAAAAAATAATTGTTTCATGCACATTTTGAAAATTTCTTTGACGAATAAAACAATATGCGTTTCTTTTTTTGTTGAGTATAGTTAACTTTAGTTTACTTTTCATAGTGTCAAAGTTATAACTATAGTTAATCTTAGTAATTACTTTGACACAATGAAAACTTTTAAAACTTTGAATGACTAATGGTGGTAAAATCTTACAATAGTGATAATTATGACACTATAGATATAACTTTGCCACTTTGAAGTACTTAAGTTACATTTGTAACTATAGGTAACTGTGGTAATCCAGAGCTAACTATGGTATTTTTTGTTGAGGTACATGTAAGTTATTTTGTGAAAGCCAAAAGGTTCGAGTTTGTTAACTCTTGCTGTCCGCATCAATAATATGCCAGATTCCCTTTTTTTCTATTTCATTCAAATCTTCAGTTCCTTTCAAGTGCCCCGTTGGAGTAGAGGTCATGTAAATAAAATTACAAGGCATGCTCAATGGTGACATTACGTAACAGGGATTTTTATCTTCAATGAACCTAATGATTTTCCATTGTCCTTGCGGACCAGGTAATCCCTTTACAGATGCACAATATTTAGATTTAAATAATCCTTTCTTCATTACTACGTAGTATCCTGTATACCTAAAGGACACGATATAAAATATGTTATCAATTTCCCTTTTTTCTACTGGTTTAAAAAGAACTTTACGAGATAGGTCATCAACGTCTGTGGTACCCCAACCTGATCCTTCTCTGTCCCACCCCATTTTCATATACCAATCAGGCCATTTAACTGAGCGAATGAGAAATGGTTTTAAGCTAAAATCGCCCTCTTTATCCAATCGAAAAAGCTCTATTCCATTTTCATGAATAAATTGAGGAAAATACCGTAGTTTTGTCGGGTGGAAATGGGTCAAGAAAACTACTTTCTCAAAACTGGACTTTGTGATGCTTTCTATCATTTTGCGGTCTGCTTTGTTAGTTTCTTCAATAGAATTGCATATGGTATTACTGCTACATGTAGTCTGCACTTGATTTGAGCTGTCACGTTTTTTCAAGTTAAACCGTAGGGTTCGGAAAATTGCAAAACCTGAGTAAACTTCTACATAGTCGGCGGCCTGATTAGCAGAATCGCTGTCCCTCTTTAAAATTAGATTTTCTATTTGATCTTTTATGTGTTTGAGAACATTTTCAATTTCTTGGATTGTATCTTTGTCCTCTTTAATATTACTCAGTAACTGAGAAACCATGTTGGCAATTTTTGAATTTTTCAGAGATGTTGATAATTTGTAAAGATCTTTAGTAACTCTGTTTATTTTTTCTTTAATGGAAGTTTTCTCCACTTCTTCTGTGCGATCAACCTTACAAGGCTCCACAATCTATAGGAAAAATACAATATGCAATATTTGGCTTGTTTTGATGATATTAAAACACTCCATGTTTTTAAACTTAACATATAGTCGACTAAACATCATGTTCAGCATGGTATTTATCTTTCAGAGGGTTCAAAATCAATTCCATGAAAATGCAAGTTGTAAATAAAGTTTTATATTAGTATATCGTAAAATCCCAAAACATAGCGATATTTTGAAAAGAATACTTATGATACATGTAGTATTTCTTTTATTCTTTATACCACAATAGAATTTATCAGTTTAGCTGCCACTTTAACTATCTTTAAAATAATTGTATGTTTTTTCTGGGGGATTGGCTCTTAAAAATGAGTATTTTTTAGGAATGTCAAAATTGTCAATAATTGATATTCCAATATTCGATAGTAGTATTCGAATATATTCGAATATGCGATAAAATAAGTACATCTTGCATTATAATATGTATATATCTTCACTCTTATGTCAAGCAATATATACGTTTTATGTCATTATTTTGGAATAAAATTTCATGTAGAGTTTTGTAAATGCACTTTAATTATATTTAAACATTTTACAGAATATATGAAGAGATTATATCCAAAATGTAATTAAAAAAATTCCTCGAAAATTCAAAAGATTCTTTTAATAAGTTCAATATTAATCAATCTTCTTACCTGATAATGATTTTAAATGATGTATACATAAACAAAATTGTGTCCTTTCAACAATACAAATTAATTCTAAGTACTGGACACTGTTATACCTATAATTAAATGATCAAATGAAGAATTTATATTATTTTGATACACATTATTAACAACTTTAAGGTAATCCAAGAGGAATGTGTCTTTTAATTTTCTTTTAAATAAAATCTTATTATTGGTCAACGATGAGAATTTGATTCAATTTCTGATAAAACTTCTGTTTTAGCCAGATTTTTCTTTTTGATGCTTGTATACTTAAATCCGAATATTCGAATCATGAATTTATATTCGAATATCAACTCATCGAATGAATATTCGAATATTCGAATATTCGTTGACATCCCTACTATTTTTATTATAGTAATTTGCACATTATCAATACTCCCCGTGGTTTTGTCGAAATGAAGAGTCGAGACATAAGAATGCTGCATACAAAAACCTTGCCTAAAGATAGGATAAAAAGTATTGTTTACATTTTAAAATACTATCTAAAAGAACAATCTTTTACATTACGGTTTGAAATTTACAATGTAGCAGTGGGACGCATTATTCATGATGCTAGATTCAGAAAGTCTCTGAAAAGATGTCAGCTTTTTTACATGGAAAGCAGTCGAACAGATTGAAAATCAATTTATCATCTTGTGCTTTAGAGTCTTAATAATGAAAAAAGTATAGAAGTTACATGATACAGTCCGTCTTTGTGGTAAGACAAGTCACAAGAACGGATACAAAGCGGCTGTATGTGACGAGAAATCACAAAAAAACCACTTATAAACCATCATAATCTATCAGCCAAGGGCACATTTGAATACCAAAATCCCACCAATTATTATATATGAATTATGTTTTAAAGTACCGAAATAAACTTAAATTGAAGTTAAATATCATTTTTAAAATATATTTTGTTTCCTCGTTTAACTTGTTCGTTAATTAGTTCGAAAAAAAATGTTCAAAGTTTGGCAAGGGTTTGTTTTTTTAAAGTTTACATAATGCAATACATAAAATTAGCATATGCGTATTAAGAATTTTTGGTATTTTACTGCTTTTATCAAGTGTAATAGATTTTATCCTGTAACATGAAACCAGGGGCATTTCTTCCCATGTTATTAATTAAGAAATAAGGTATCAGTTTTAAACATCTATCGGGATATAAATACGGGTTGGTCGCGAGATTAAATTTCATAAACCTGAAGGGCTTTATAATGAATTTAATCTCGTACCAACCCATATTTATAGCCTGATAGATGTTTTAAAATGATACCTTTTTACTTATATTTACATTTCTGACTTATTCATTAAGTTTATAATTGCCTGATCGTGACTTTTATTGTGTGAAATGCATTATTTTTCAAACCCAGCGGCATGTGTCTCATGCACTGAACGCTCGCTTTATAATTGCCTGATTGTGACCTTTAACTCGTAAAATGCATTATTTGTTAAACCCAGCGGTATGTATCTAATTCACTGAACGCTCGTCGATCTTTGTGACGTCACTGAGAAATTACGTCGAACGTTTATCCGGTATTTATACAGTTATAGATATGCATTGCTTTCAGTAGTGTTACATGCATATACATGTAAAGGAAAACATTCGCAAATGTAAATATTCGAATATATACTTTGGGTATCGTTTATTTGATTTCTTTTCAATTTAATTTTTGGAGGAACATTATATGCAAGACTTACATTTTTCATTTGAAGGCTGCTTGGATGGTTTTGCCTTTGTTCTTCTACGAATTCTATAAATATAAAAAAGCAAAAAAAAAAAACAATAAAGACGCACATCTGTACATCTGTAGAGATATTAATTTTATTTCCCATAAAAAGAATTCCTGTCATGTTTTCTTTATCTTAAATGTCTGCCATAACAAGTTTGTAAATAATTTCAAGGTGTAAGAAAATAGTTTCTTCTTCTTTGTAATATTGCTTTAAATGACAGAACTGTAACACATTCCTGTTCTTACCGATTTGGTCTGAATCATTTTCCCTGTCATCATCTGTAAAAGAAATGAATAAAAGATCAATAGAAATTAAAAAAAATAAATACATAATTAGAAATTTGTATCATACGAGCATTGAACCAAACTTTCATGGACATTATTTTTAAAACTTTACATGTATTGAAAACTTTACATTTATTGGATGAAAGAATATTATAGGAATATTAATAAAAGAGAGTCCTAGTGCAACAATACTAGACAAGGTTACCACGTTCCAATTACCAAGGTCGTCACATGAGATTCATGAAAATGGATGGTTATAACATCCGGGTTAGACTTCGACGTAACATCAAGTTATGTAGGTCACGTATTGTTATAGTAGCACATCACCCTCCCGCCCAATTCAATTTTAATGAACTTAAATGATTCTATAGAATGCTGCCATTTTCTCTATTTTTTTCTGAAAAAAAAACTTCGGTTACCTTCGCGCACCGACTTCATTTTATATTTATATTTTTAAAAAAAATACTCCTAATCTTTACATATGAGGTTTTACTTTCGGTAGCAATGTCAAGCATAGTATACGTACGTCAGCGATTAACGTTTATTAACGCTTAATTTGTCTTCGAGGAAAAACATACCCTACAAAAGGCGGTCACACCCTTAATTTTTCTTTAATTTCTCACTCTACAGAAAAACCAGTTGCTGAATGCTTGATTGAAATCTGACGGTGCTCAAGAAGAAGGTGCAGTTTTGGATTTAACATGTTTAACGTTCCCTAAAATTTCATGTTTTTTAAAAAGTTTTTTTTTTAATTTGCTTTAACAAGAGTTCAGTAGATAATAAAGGCTGACATGAATTCTTAAAAGTGCAACATTTTCATCTATATACGACTTGTTTCATACCAACTATAGCCGTATTTCGCCTTATTTCTTTCAGATACATTGTCTCATTGTAACTATATTTACTCCAATGCGGTCGTTACACTTGAATGAATTTTTGGCTTGGGTATCGACTTGTACACATCTCCAATGGCAAAGCATATTAGAACACATGAGGTGATCAAGACATTTCAAAACTACAACAAAGAACAGAAAAATCATATTTCTGAATAATTATTGATTTGAATCAAAAGGGAAAAAATGCAAGTTTGGAAGAGAAATTTAGATGCTTGAGTACGTATTTTACAGTGCACCAATTTATGCAGACTAAACTTGAAATAAAAAGCAGTAAAATCTGTAAACACATTTTGAAATTATACCATTTGAATGGAACAAAAACAACCTACGTCTTTGATTTGCAGGTCCTATGCAATTGATGCATATCGAGAAAACGCCTCGAACGCTGTAAACGTACCCATACCTCGAAAATAAGGTTACTGCATCGGTTCGAAGATGTGCACAAGTCAAGTGATATACACCCTGAATCCCATTTATTGAAATATGCATCACAACAAAGAAATAAACTCCATAAAAGCTCAATAGTAAACACACTGTCATTACTCCGTACAGACTAGCACGTCGACACACTTCGTTCGTGCTGATCACATTTTGGTCGGGGAAAATATCACAAAAGGAAAGAGTAGTTATTTGGTATTTGTGCGGCTGAAAACGGGGGGGGGGTGTTAAAGTATTATAACTGCTACATTCATAAGCTATAATTGTGAATTGTCTATCTACATTTAGTTCTAACATATATTCTATACAAAGTTATGTATATCGTCTGCAGTTGTTTTTGCGTCACAAAATTCATTTGTTAATTATAACTGATTATTTTAGTACTAATCTCAAATCTAATCCAAGTAATTTGAGGTACGTTAAAAGCAATTAACCAGAACACAATTTTTTATGTGTACATATATGCGTTCTTTAACACACACACACACACACACACACCCTCACACACACACACACACACACACACCCTCACACGGAGAAAGGCCATGACCTGTTCAGATTTATGTATTTGATTTTTTTTAGGCCGGGGAGGTGGGGGATGGGGGCATGCAAAAATAATTGACATGACCGTTATTTAAATATTCTTGGAAGACAAATATTTCTGCCGAATTCAATTTTGAGATTTTTTTTAAATGTAGCACTCCGACCACAAAGTATGTCCATTTTGAGGAATGTAACAGTTTTATGTTGTTACAGAGAGTTGACAAAAAAAACCCACACCTTCCATTAACATTTCCTATAGTTTAAGTTAGGTCGCAGAAAAAGGGGGGGCAGTCCCCCCCCCTCCCCACGCCCCCTCCCCTGTTGTTACACCCCTAAAAAGTAAAATAGGAGTTGCACAATGGTAATATGGTACAAGATGATTTACGGATGTGATTGGTACAGCAAAGCGTAAGAGACAGACGCACGAACAGACGCAGGGACATACCGATTACTATAAAATTATACCCTTCCACTTTTCAAACGGGGGATATAATAAACGTGAAATATACATCACATGAATGGGAACTTTCTCAAATACCTTCTCAAACGTACTGCTAATTGTAGGTAGAATGTGGAATTCTCATGCTTTTTTCTAGTAATCATTAATTATTCATGTCTTGAAATTTAAATCACATTAAATTCTATTTTCATTATCCATGCACCACAGAATCAAACTCGTTTATTATACCCCTAGCAATTAGTTGCGTGAGGTAAAATGCTTTTGATCCGTCAGTCAGGCTTTTTTTTCTTTTTTTTTTTTGGTCAGCGCAACTTCTCATAAACCACTGCATAGAGTTTTGTCAAACTTTGCAGATATTTATAGTAGACGATGAGTGTGTAGATTTGCACATCACCAGAAAATTCCGAATTCTTTATTTTTTCGGAAATTTCCGCACTTTTACATTTAGATTTTGGCCATATCTTGAATATAGAGATGAGCAGTTTGTCAGCGCAATTCCTCATAAACCGCTGCACACAATTTCATAAAACTTGTGTACACAATGTGTATAGATGAGCATATTACATGGAAATTAAGATTCCTTTATTTTTTTCTGGAAATTTCAGCACTTCGAATTTTGGAGGAGCGTGGAGTGTGTGAACTTGCTCACTTTTTTTCTTTCATTGTGCTTAGAATTAAAAATAACTTAAAATCAAATTATAAAAATATAAAGCCTATACACAGAATTTATTTGATAATAATTAATCTGTTTCAGACGTTTTTCTTAAATTATTTTTATGAGAGTGATAATATGCATGTTTTACTGTTATACCCCCCCCCTCCTATCACAGGAAAATATCTTCAAAAGGTGAATGATTCGTAATAATGCATGCTTTATTATAAATTTAATGAAGTTTAACCATGTAATCATTAATTTTATTTAATACATTTACAAACAAGAGTAATGTTTTGAAAAAAAAAATCAATCAACCCCATCGAGCTTTCAACCTTTGATATTTTCCCTGACCAAATAAAATGATCGGCATGGGCCACGTGTGTTCAAGCATCTTTTACTGTTGAGTTAGCAATGGATTACATGACTTCTGAGATGTATTTTCAATAAAAGTAAAATAGGATAATTCTTTCGACATGTGCACATCCCTTTACGATAGCAGTATTCAGGTAAATGTTTTATCACTGCGTTTGACGCGTTTTCTCGACCTGCATGGATTTTTGCTGTGCATGAATGTATTCCGTGTTAGTGTACTTTTTATATTGCAGTAAATACATTCAAAAATAATTAAATTATCGGTATAGTTCTATTTTTTGTTGAATTGTTTACTTTTCAAACATGTATTGGTCAGTTTATGGACTTTTAAAAAGTATGCTATCGGAGATGTGTACATGTCGACAGCCAGCCTAGAAAATCACTCAAGTGAAACAATTTTACAAGGCTATATATAGCACGCACAGGTCAAAATGGCGGAATCGAAGAAATGTGTCGGACAAGGGCGGACAGGAATGTAGCAAGTCGTACAAAGATGAAAAATGATGCCTTTAAAGAGTTCATGTCAGCTTTAAGATAAATCATTAAAGAACATGTCATGAACAAAAATGTTCTGACTCATTGATTTTGTACATTTCAAAGTTTAATGCAGAATAGCATCCAAATGACTAATTTCTGTGATATTTTCTGTCAGAAAGTAGTGTCTGCCACCGTCGTCCACTTTTAGGTATTATGTAAAACCTTTTTGAAAAAATTATACTTCTCAAAATCTTTGTGGGCGACGGCGGCAAAGTAAGTTTTCTGAAAGAAAATATCACTGAAAACTGATCTCTTCTGCAACTTTTAAAGAAAAAACGGGGAAATGTTCAAGTTTATAACGTCGAAATAAGCCTTTAGGAGGTCATATGAGAAAACCGATTTGTGTATTCTTAGAAAGAAAAAGGGTGGACAGTTACCCAAGTCAACAATTTACTATTTTGACATATTTTACGAAACGTTTACAAAGTGTAAATAATTCTAAGGCAATCATACATATTTTTTAAGTTATGTATTCATTATGTAACACTTATGTTAATTAACATGCACAAAAGCAGTTAAATTGCATTTAAAATGCTATAAAATTTTACAAGTGTACGCTTAAGTTCTCTATCGTTCTGTGTGTAGTACGACATCTTTTCTACTGACTCTTTTTCTTCGAGCGACCGACCTTATTTATTATTTAGGTGACATAATTTCTTTTTATATGCCCCTGAGCCCGATTTTTTCATTTGTGTTAAGAATAAAAATGACAAGTAACGAGTAGATGTCTCCCCTGTACATTCAAACATCTGTTTTATGGCATCTGTCATAGCGTTTCTATCGTTGATATGAAAAATATTTTATTGTATTTTTGATACAAAATTTGACAAATGTGTATATTTTCATTTGTGATATTCAACCATTTCCACTGATAAATAAATAAAATATAAAGAAATTCCACAAACTTTTTGGATCAACACTCGTACATGTAGTAAAAACTTTACTCTCTAATGTTTGTTTTATATTTGTTTGATTTTATCTGTGTTCGGTTTATTCGGATAAAAGGCAGATGGTTAAAGTATGAAAAATTCTATAGACCAGCTTGATATTAGTAAAAGGAACAGAGTTTATCATGAAATGTGATCCATTGTATTTACAATATACTGACTTAAAAAAAATTCAAATTATTTCCTAGAGTATGATTGCCATCATTTTTTATCTGCATGTTTGTTATCAATACCTGAATAACTGTTAAATGATATTGATCAAAGCAAAAATGTTATTCTAGCTATTTGCAAAGGTTGCACAGGGATCAAGATATTAATTCAAGTACTCAGTAGAAAAATTATTAAAAAGATCTTTTCACGTGTGAACCATTTTATTCCCAATAACAATGACTTCTAATAGACTTTGAAGAATATTTAATGCAACAAAAATATTTGATACTTTGACTCATGTTCATTAAGCTAATATTCACGAGTCTGCAAAAAAACTTTTGAAATCAATGAAAATAATAGTGTGTTATCTTTTAAAAATAATCATTGTATAATTCTATTCTTCAATTGATTTTCAAAGACACTATTTACAGCAATTGAAAATTATAAAATCGCCCCAGTGGTGCTTTGGTTTGAGCGATTGTTCTAAAGTAGCGGTGCAAGGAGTCGATATTTAAATCGTGGATTTGAATTCAACTGCATGCAGGACTTCGATACCGGTCCTTCGATCGAGCTCGTATAAACCTAATTTCTCTGTTGCAGTAGCTGGCACCTAAAATGTTCAATGGCCCTGAATGCAATTCAGGTTTAAATTTACACCCTTCGCCGGCATGTTGTGGCGTCTCCATATGAGTAAAAAATTCTCGAGAGGAACATTAAACAACAACAAAAACCAACCAATTATTAAAGGCTGATAGCAAAGGGAAATAAATGCGTCAATGTTCATTATAATCATGCAACTAGTTTCTCTGCTAAATACCAAGGGAGAGTAAAGTAAAAATAAAATAAAAAAGTAGTATTGTTGTTATGATACACTTCTGAGACACTTCCAGATTTGGACTTCTGTAAATAAGTACATGTATATCCGCATTTACATTTAAATTTTCTTTATAAGAAAAGTATTATCAAGATTGTATTGTGGTTTTTTTCTCTTTTTAAAAATCCTTTATAGATGAAGGATACATATTAGTTCTGCTTGTTTCAGGATACTTGTCATAAGTAGGGAATATTTTGGAAATATTAAATGATAAGTAAACGTATTTGTTTGAAAAGTACACAAAATCGCATCTTAAATCTGACAAAGTTAGAATTAGAAGAAAGAACTATGCTTATTACTTTAATTTATCTTTAAAATGGTGTTTCACTTAATTTCAATTGATGTTGCCATATGAAGGAATTTCTTAATCTCAACCTGAAGAAATTGTGTTTCATTGATATTTCTTGCTGAAATGATTTTTATTAAACAAAATGCAATATTTTTTTCTGATAGTTTTACCAATTATTCTTCCGTTTTAAATCTAATGAAATAATTTGTTTTTAACATGAGGCCAGGAGAGTCCCTTCCTTCTTGCTCTAAATACAGCTTTCATTATTGAAACATTGTGCTTAAGAGAGAATTTTTTTCTGATTTCCATTCGATGAAATTGTTCAAAAAACAAGATTTACTTATCTCATCTGAAGGTTTTTCAGATAATATGGTTTCTTTACCTTGTAACAGTTCTGTAAATAAATAAAAAGCCAACATTCAGAAAGATATATATACCTCTAATATCATGGGTTTCATTTGCATTAAAACACCTTCAACTTACATGTAGTTGTTTTTCATCTAAAGTACACTGTTCATTTGTAGGTTTTATTTTCGTATTTTTTTTATCAATTTCAACGCATACGATTCTTTTTTAGTCTTCAGTGTGATATTAATATACATATAATACATGTATTAAATATATCTAAAATCTTTTTATTTTATTTTCTGTTTTTCCAATATGTTCTGAATAGTTTCCATATTCACTTCCTGAAAAAAAAACAATAGATAAAATAGATAATTATAAAAGCTTTAAAAAAAATCACATAAATTTTCTTCGGAAACATCCACTTAAAAAATCATTTTCATAAAGGAAAACCACTTGCAACTTGAGAAAAGTCGGATAAAGTCAATTTTTTGTATCAATTTTTCGAGTCCGTTTCACGGGCTCCAAACCATCATTAATAGAAAACACCCCTCCCCGGAGTATTTTTTTAGATTTATCTTAAGAAATGTACGTATACACTGTAATGAAATAAATTACTGAGCTCAGATAGTTAGATGGATTATGCAAATCAAAATGTCGAAAAACTGTACAATGTTCATGAATTGAAACTTCATTTCTTTTTTTTCCTTTTAGTACTGCACTGTCCTATTTTGCTAAACATTTTTCTTTCAATTTTTTTCGTCAAAATTAAATTTCAGGATAATTTTTTTTTTATCATTAATTGGTAAAGATTGTTTCTGCTCAAAGTAGCAAGTGTGGGTAATTTGTTTATTGTGTACATCGGTAGCCGCAGACGAAGAACAATAGGTGATTAGTGCTTATTGTTACGCTGACCACTACAATTTGCATGGAATGTACAAGTTGTATCCCGTTCTACCCTGGACTGATGACATGTATACAGCACAGCCAAATAACAGGTTCATCATCCATTTCTTATCAATGAAAAATCGATTTGATCATTAAAAATTGAAATCGATCAATATGCCTTATTAACTTTATTAACATAATAAAAAAAATAGATTACACTAGGTCTCATATCGTATTTCTCATTTCATGAAATGAAATTTAAAAAAAAAAATTGTGATTTTAAAACGAATAAAATCACCTAATTTTAAAAAGCAAATGTTTCCTCTCTTGATCAGTTGAAAGAGTGAAAACGGTGCAAATGTTTCTATCCTGTAAAAAAAATTATCCTGAATTTTTTTCCACTACTAAAAACTATTTCTTATTATTGAAAAATTACTATCACTGACTTCCCTACCCTTTCCTGGAGTTGGCGGAGGGCGTAGATGAAGTTAATTTCTTTTAAGATAGTCTTACGAATTTTTTTTTAATTGACAGAAATTTTTATAAATTATATCTTCAATAAAAATATACAATAATTATTCCATTTATCTAGCTTACAGATAAATCATGCTATTTTCATAGATTTGCTTAAGATATGCTGAAACTTTAATTTAATCATTGTCAGCATTTTCACAGCAGTATTACAGTATAAAATGCATTGAGATCAGTGTTTATTTTTTAACATTTGCAGAACATTAAAATAGAAATTGGGAAATGTCGCCATAATTATTTCATAAAAGAAAGTAATAATTGAAGGTTTTTATAGCCCTTAGTTCTATTTTAGCTTCTTCCCAGCTTAAAAAAAGTGGCTGCAGTAATTATCAGTAAATCCCAGCAACGACAGCACATCAACAGTATTTATCAGACTCAACATTAAAGAAGACAGTAATCATCAGTATTTATCAGCCATAACTAAAATTATCAGCTACAACAGTTATAATAACAGAAAATATAAGTAATTATCAGCAAGAACAGCACCGTACGGTATCAGTAATTATCAAGCATTATCAGTCAAATTTAGGATTTTCAGCACTTTTTTCGTCCAGTAGTGCTAGCGAGACGTAATTGTCTACAAGGGATTTCTCTCAATATTTCAAGCAAAGGTATTTCATTTACAGATATTTCTTGCTGAAATGATTTGCGTTAAAAAATGCAATACATATTTTTCTGATAGTTTTACGCATTTATTTTCCGTTTTAAGTCTAACTTGAGATAATTTTCTTCCTTCCCTCTTTTTATCTAAATACAGATTTTAAAAAATGCATTGTGTTTAAGAGAGTTTATCGGATTTCTATGTAAATGTTCAGAGAAGAAGATTTATTCTTCTTACTTGTCTCTTCTGGGGGTTCGTCATGTGACAATCCTGTAAAAGATAAAATGTCATGCATAAATATATTTATTATATGGTATATTTATAGTCCCTATATAATCTAAACAAACGCAAACAGTTCATAACACTACATATTCACCGAATTTTAGGCCGTATTCACCGGAGGGTCAATGCGCGTGCAACGCCATTGTGACGTCACAATAAAAACATCAAACAACGTTGTAAACAATGGTTGCAACGGCCGCAGCGAGCTACGTATCTGAGCAGGATAACAATTTTTCAAACCTATTTCATGATTATTTTTTAACATTTGGACGTCTTACAGATAGCGAAACTAGAAATTGAAAACACGGAGGTTACAAACTGTAATCTGGAGATTTTTTTTATTTTCACCAATGGAAAACGCAATTGAAAATGATGTCGTCAAACAGCCTTCAATGTCTTATTTAATCAAATCACGACTATATAATAAAACAATTATGGACTCTTTTGGTGTTGAATATGGTTTGTTATTCACCAGAAAAATATACGAGGGGCATTTCAAAAGTTCTGGCAACTGTTTAATAAAAGATTAACCGTTTTACGGAAATTATTGAGTTTGATATCATTGGAAAGATCAGAAAAATATACACATATTGTGACGTCACTTTATAATTTTCATGACTTTGCAATGACGTCACAATGCATATAGAGGAAATAATTATAGAGTCAAAGTAAAATAACATAATTCATAGCGTAATAAGTGATAAAGTCATGAGCCAGTCAACATTAAACTATTTAAGGATGGTTTAAAAATCTTGATAAAATGTTTTTCTTTTTCCCGTCTTTGTAAAATGTTCTTTGTTTTTAGTTTATAGAAGGAATAAACTGTGAATTGTCCCTGTTATACAAACAGCAAGATGTTCACTGAGTTTTATTTTTCTGTGCTCGGGTTGGTTGATATTCTGTCTGTGTATACGTATACGAGTGCGAAGGGCGGTCCCGGTTTCTCCTATGTATAATTCTCCGCATCCAGCGCATGTTATACAAATAATCAGATTTTTTGATGCACGGGTCATATTTGAATTTACGGTAGATTTCTTATTTCCGAGTGTAAAACTACTTCCCTCTTTAATATATCGGCAAGTTCCACAACGTGAATCGGAGCATTTATTATATACCTAATGTGTATCACCCAATTTTACTGTTGAATTTACGCTATCACGTGACGTCATGATCCGATTTTCCGGATCACCAACATGTTGTTTTCTGAATCCATATCACCACTCTCTGAAACTGATGACGTAGTACGCAGAAATATGACGTTATTTTTTCTTGCGCGTTCAAAAGTCTCTTGTTATTATGCTTTGTTTTATGGATAAATGTTATGCAATTGATCTCTCAAGTTTTCTTTTGCTATATTTTGCTAGTTATGAGGGAGTATATAATAAATTTATCATTATAACAGTAACTTGATCCGAAGGGTCGTATCACGTCGAGTTGACAGGCGCGGATCATCAGATCTAACGAGACGCTTCGCGGATAAAGAGACTTACATGGCGGAGGCCCAAAGACAACTCTCAGACGAACGTTTCTATAAGAAATTGGACTCTGAACCTACTTAAGAATTCTCCACCGCCATTACCAAAACTCTTGACGATATGTTTGAGAAAAATGAGATTGGTATCAACGTCTATGAGACCTTAAATCCTATATATGTAGACCAGGACAATTCTATCTGCTTCCTAAAATACACAAAGAAGGCATGCCAGGTCGCCCCATAGTCAGCGCAATTGGACACCCAACGGAGAAAATTTCTGAATTCATTGATTTCCATCTTTGTCCACACGTAGAGAATTTGCCATCCTATTTCAAGGACACCACGGACTACATTAACAAGACGCCCTCTACTGGCCTCCCAGATCATACCCTCTTCGTGACTATGGACGTCACATCTTTGTACACCAATATTCTGCACGATGAGGGTATCGGAGCCTGTAGAGAAGTCTGGGATAGTAGATCCATTCAAATTCCTTCTACCGAGTCCCTTGCTAAGCTCCTTGAACATGTTCTCAAGTTAAACAACTTCATGTTTAATGGATGACATTACCCGCAGGTTAATGGCACTGCTATGGGTACGAAAATGGCACCGTCTTATGCCAATGTCTTCATGGGCAGACTGGAACGCAACTTGCTACTTCAAGCACCATTTAGGCCCCATAGCTGGTTGCGTTTCATGGACGATATAGAGATGAAGTGGGTGAAATGTCGCGAGAGCCTCGAGGCATTCATTACGTTTGCCAATACCTTTTCATCAGTCGATCAAATTTACAGTAGACATATCTAATTCGATAAACGTATTTCTAGATACTACATCTACCCTGATTGATGGTGAAATCGAATACAGTCTCCACACCAAACCCACAGACTCCCACCTATATCTTATGCCCACTAGCTTTCATCCCCCACATACTTTTAAGGGAGTGCCTAAGGGTCTAGCCACCAGAATTCGACGCATCTGTGCCTTATATCAGGAGCAAAGTGATCTTCTTAAGTCCCACTTATGCAAAAGAGGCTACAATGCCCGCACCGTACAAACAGCTATTGATGAGATGGCGGAAAATGACAGGCAAAAACTATTACGCTACAAGGAAAAAGACAATAGCGACAGGGTCCCTCTGGTAACCACATACCATCCCGTCCTTAAGAACCTTAGCGGTATCCTTCAAAAGAACGTACCAATTCTCCATTCAAACAAACGAATGGCAGAGGTCTTTAAGGAACCGCCATTGGCTGCATACAGACGCCCAAGGAACCTAAAGGACATGGTAGTAAGAACCAGACTGGACAACCCATTACCTAACGGGGGCTTTAAAACTTCCTCTGACAGAAGATGTCTTCTTTGTAAGCACAGCACTGACACAGACAGTTTTAACAGCCCTGTTACAGGCCGCAGCTACAAAATACTAGGGAATTTGTCCTGTCATACTGACAACTGCATTTATCTCATCAGTTGCAAGGTTTGCTCCAAACAGTATATTGTTGAAACAGGAGATCTCCGCAGGAGAGTCAATAACCACCGTTCGCCCATTAGGACCCAAAAACTCAATGAACCCGTTGCGGAACATTTCAACCTTGAGGGTCACAAATGGGAGGACATGACAGTAGTGGTGATTGACCATAACCCAAGATGGACAGATGCTCAGAGAAAAAGCAAAGAAAAGTTCTGGATACACAGATTGCAGTCATTCCGCCCTAATGGTATTAACAAACTGAATGACTTCACCAAAATGAACGTAAACTAGACCCAATTCCTGATGATACTAAACAAGATTATTCTCTCAATTTAGTGTAAACTCTACAGTTAATGTGCGTCACTAACTCTCGAACAACCCTCATAACTATGTATTGTTTACACATTTGTTAATTATTTTTTTCCGATAATAAGTCTTAAAATATTTCAAAATTTATAATTGATCATTATTCATATGTTTAAATATCCCTGCTATATTATTTTTCTTTGATTATTCTTTATTTCGTAAAGTAACGCCATTCTGAGAGAATGAAACAATGTACGATTTACTGATTGTCGTAATTAATTAGCATAATTAATTCGTTCAATTATGTAAATCGCACTTCACCCGAGTATACCCGATAGACCGGACGCATTTCATAGCGGTCCGGATTTCTTTCTTTATTAGTGTTCTAAAGATATCCAATTCAATGTAATTAAGTATGTAAATATCTAGTGTTTAGTAGTTTAGTAGTAGTGCAAGTTGTTTCTGTTTCTCTTTTTCTTTTGTTCTTATGACTTTTTAACTTTTTTCTTTGTCCTGAGGAAGGGACAGGGTGTCCCGAAAATATGACAATTTTTATTGTTCGTGTCGTTGGTCATTTTAAGTGCTTTATATAAATTTCCATCCGTGACCTTGTATCTACTTGGTAGGTCCGACATTTAGGATATACAGTGTTGTTGGTTTTTTAGAGCTTTATATAAATATATATATACACTGAACCAAACTTCTAAGTGTTCACCTCACATTTTTCTAGTTTTAAAGAACAAATGCGAACAATAAATAATTTCTTTAATTCTTGGTTAATGATGCATATTTAAGTTCGATGTTGCGTAAATTTCATGTAAGCATCTCGTCAGATATTTAAGCAAAGTGTCAAGGAAATGATGTACCCTCAAAATGAAAATTCGCACAAAAAATCTCGATGGAGTAAGATCCACTAATCGCTCTAATTACTTCAAGACAATCTTTATTGTTGGATACTATGTACCCCTGAAAAGGAGATTGACCCATCTGTTGCCACACCTACATGTACTGCATAGATCTTTCCAAACCATTGAAATTGTCAGGAAAAGGGGGGGGCTTTGAGATTTCTTTTAAAATCACAAATTTGTTCAATTGGATTCATATCCGGGAATTTGACAGTGTATTGTCACACAAGTACCTTTTTGTCAATATCCTTTGGTGTTTAGCACGTAAGTGTGCCGCTTTAAGGATAATTCAGACTGCCTGAGCAGATATAAGACTGCCACCAGCACCGATTTCTTATAATTTTCGTACGATTGAAATAGTTTGTTTCCATGTTTCTAAGATTTTTTCAGGACACATTAATACTCTCTTAACCTGGTGTAACGCGAAATTTTCTCCCCAGATGAAGATTAAGGTCACTTCCGGGTTTGTTAAATTTTGTCAAAACTTTCAAATTGTGATAAATTGGTGACGAAAAAAGAACGCCGACTATAGAAAAATGTGTTGAAATGGGTTTTGATACTGTTTAATAATTTTTAAAAGTAATGTCAAGTACAATTAAGCACTCAAATAAAAATGAGTAAAACGTGGTGCAAAGATGGTCCAGATATCAATATTCCAACGGCTCTCCCTTCTATATCAATGGTTATTTTGCCAATGTTTTGTTTTTATTAGTGAAACCAGTTTTTTTGAATTTGATAATGATCACAAAAAGATGCTTATTGTACAAAACACGCGCTGCAAAGTACAGATTTATTGTTTTTAAGCTTCGTCACGGAACATTGGTTCTCATCGGTGATATTGAATTTTCGTTCTACAATTGTTGAGAAGACTAATTTGTTGTAATAGTGTGAAAATATCATACCATTCTAAAAAGTAGTTTTTAAATAAATACATTTCTTAAAGTGAACACTTAGAAGTTTTGTTAAGTGTATATATATATATATATATATATATATATATATATATATATATATATATATATATATATATATATATATATATATATATATATATATATATATATATATATATATATATATATATATATATATATATATATATATATATATATATATATAATTTCTACTTATTTGTTCATCATCTTAAGTTCCAGTTCCTCTGTACCTTTTCTGTCCAGTTTCTAATAAGATATAACGTGTTATATTCTATTTAGTCTGTGTAATATTGATATACATATACATGTAATACATGTGTACATGTATAAAATAATATAATCTTTTTATTCACTTCCTTTTAATAATCTCATATAAGTTCTCTTCCGTAGAAAATCTGCGTCAAAAAACCCTTTTAAATGGAAGTCGCTCTTAACTCAGGGAGAGAGAGAGAGAGAAAGAGAGAGAGAGAGGGAGAAATATTATTCCATCTTCAACTCCTTCCCTATATCTGGCCCTAACACTTTAAACTGAGAATAGTATTTTAAAATATACTTTAACGTTTATTAAAGATTTGAATTTTAATATAACTTGAAAAAAAAATTCATTTTGATTTTTTTTTTCAAGTTACTTCGATTTGAAATTTTGACTTAAGTCTTTTCTAAGATTATGGTCTTGGTGCCGGGTACAAGTCTAAAGCAAATCTTCTTTAATTCTTTTTAATATATCAGGCAGTGAAAGTGACCAATTATTCATTTACATATTTATTTATTTGGCAGTTGTATTTGGGTGTTTTCCTTGCTTCAACTATACACAAAGTCATCGTGCCGTACTGTCGATCACATTTATTTGACACGATGCTGCTGTAAATGTCGAAAGCGAAGTAGTACTATTTCTTAGACGTTTCGAAAATCTTTTGATCATTTCTAGATCTGATTTCAACATATCCCTAACACTTATATAAATAAATAAAATACATTGGAAATAAACACTCACGCAATTAAGCCGCATAAATGTGATACATAGAGTACCTGATAATTTCAAATTCCACTGTGCCGACGTAATATGCACTTTGAAAATAAAATCAAGGTGCGTTAAATTTTGGACAAAGTTTACGAAATTTGGAAAAAAATCTTTTCAAAGGGAGTGGATATTGACCATATTAACTCAGTTGGAGAAAGAATAAGCACGGACGGGTCTTGAATTTTCAAGTTCCTTTTTCAAGCATGACCTTGTCGCCCGCGTGGCGCAGTTGTTAGAGCTTTTGCTCAAACCCCACTTATGTAACATTTTCGAGTTTATGGAAGAAAAATCTGTATCTCTGTAAATGGGCCCCGTGGGGATCCGGGTAAGAATAAGTCCTCAGTAACCCCTTGCTTGTCGTATAAGGCGATGGGGCGGTCCTTCAGATGAGACCGTATAAACCGAGGCCCCGTGTCACAGCAGGTGTGGCACGATAAGGATCCCTCCCTGCTCAAAGGCCGTAAGTGCCGAGCATAGGCCTAAATTTGCTGCCCTTCACTGTCAATGCTGACGTCTCTATATCAGTGCAAATGGGGAAAAAAGATAATATGCAAATAAATAAGTCCTTTTTCTCTTTTTGCATTGTTTTGTCTTCATGACTATTGCTATTACATGTAAATACCTTGTATTTTAAGGTGATGTACTGCTCAACGATATATATACCAGCCTTGTAGCAACCTCTAATGATAAAACGCCGCTTAATGACACTATTATCATGAAGCGTTGCAATTGCAACCATTAATGCCATAAATTATTGCATTAATAGCTGACATTATCAACCGCTAATGCTAAATCGACGTTTAATGACAGAATTATATCATAAAGCGTCACAAATGCAATGCAACACCTACGCTTAATGAAACAAGAAAATATCGACATGTTCGACGCTTAATGATAGACACTATTGTATCATTAAGCGTTGCAGATGCAATCTTTAATGACATAAAATTTAGAAATCGCTTGTAATATCTAAGAGAAACACACATCCAACTTTCCTGAACAATGAGATATCACTTCTCAAAACATTTATATATGCCCTTGATCTATATAAATGGCAATTATTGTCTTTAAGCCCCGGATGTTTAAGAGACAGACAGTCAGATAGCTGGAAGAAAGAGATACAAACAAAGAGATAAACAAAATGATATTCAAATCCATTTAAAAGAACCGGTTTTTTTTTACAAACAAGCAATTAAATTCCTTTTAATTTGATACATTGATTTGAATAGTCAACCTAAAATATATATAATATATTTGAATATTTTTTATCCATACTTTGTATTATAAATTTGATACAGCTTAACACATATCACTGTTAACGTTTCAGATATACTTATTGAAATTTTCACTATTTTCAATTTTAATCTGCTTCGTTTCTCCAAATTCCGAAAAAGAGATACATCAATATAAACAACTTATGTTTAAGGATTTATAACGAAGAATACAAGAAATACATAGAGTAATATATATTGTGTTGAGAAAAAGGTTCATTTATGCTTTATTTGTGAGCAGTGTTACTTGAATACATCACTGTTGCAAGATTATTTTAGAATCATTTTTTTAATTGTAGTATATATCAAATTGCAATGTACATGTTGACTGAGGTTGAAGAAGCTGGGTTTTTTTAAATCTAAATGATTCATATTTTATTTTGTAGTATATTTTTTTCTTTCGATATTTAAGACTAAGTTTACATCTGACTAAGATTGAAATTAAAATAGATTTAAATAAATAATTCATAATGCAAGAGGCAACCTTTAAGGTATGTCAATCGTGAAATTTGTTAAACCAAGGATTTTTTGAGAAGTATTTTTGGGATAAGTACTCAAAAAGTGTGACTAAAAATCGCAGAGAAAATAGGGAGTCAGTGTGCATCTTACTGATCTACGGTACTATTAAGTTGACCTTTTTGCACTTAAATTTTAAATCTGTGGTAAATTACTTTAATCTTAATCATATTTAATCAGATGTAACCATGGCAATAAATATAATTTCATTTTAATTAAAAGAGTTTGAATAATATTTATCATTGAACAAATCTTGCAAATTAATGCGCGTAAATTATTGTGTGACCTTTTAACACTAACAAATATAATATTTTTGGTATTAAAAACTAATTAGGCAATAAAACATTTTCTTAAATCAAGCTTTTTACGACTTAAGTGCTGATCAGTCACAAGTATCAAGTACTTTAAAATAATGAAAGAAAAAGTTGGTGTCAATGATGTAAATTTTTAAAGCGGCACAGTGAGTCAAAATCATATCTTAATTTTAAGATATCTGTAGCATAAAGAGAAAAACTCACGAAAATTATGAGTATACAGCGAAGATATGACAATTAAACTGCAAGAATTGACTGCACAATATAAGTGCCGGAAAAACAAATGTTGTATCTACCGTTTCGTGTTTCGTATATGTCAAGGTCACCCTACTCTTATTTTTAGCTCAAACTTGTAAACAAAATTCAACTGGAGCATGCAAAGGTGAGAAATATGTTCTAAAAACTTTTTAAAAAGATTACATCAAATTTTTTGGTGTACTTATATTTATTCGTGGATACCTGAGACCATGGTAACTATGGAAACTTATTCAACACTTTTCTGCGCACGCGTACAATAGGGAGGAAGAAGTACCAGGATATTTTGCAATATTTTCGTTCTGGGGCAGACAGAAATTATTTTTACTTTTATTTTTCCCCATAAAAATTTAACTTTTAGGTTCTGAAACCTGTAATTTTCTGAAACCTAATACTTTAAGGAATTGAACAAAATTTACAGAGGTCATGCGAAAATTCTACATTTGTCAATTTTCCCCTTTGTGCGTCACTGTGCCGCTTTAAATATTGGTCAAAATATGTGATTTTCAGGCGAAAAATGGTATAAATTTAATCAAGACTTATTTGACATATCTTCATATTTTGGCAAAGGTTGTTGAAGGAAGGTGTAAAACGTATTCAGAAAATATAAATTAAGACCTATATTAAATATTCCTAGCAATATCGAAACGGAAAATATTCTCCGAGGAAAAGTATGTGAGACTTAAGTTCCAATATATCAAATTTAATAAATGTGCAGACTTCCAGAATTATCTGCTTAATATCTTTCCGCCACAAGAAATAGTCCCTCATCAATCTTGCTGCTTTGTACCTTTTTGAGTAATTTTTTCGATGAAACTTTAAAAAATTAATATTGTTGAATTTAAATATGTTATAAAAATTGAATTTTGATAAATAGTTTTGAAGGAAGGGGATCTGTGTGAACTTTTCTAAAAGGCTGACGAGTGCCATACCTTAAATTGGTATGCATTTCTTGTATATTATTCTTTTAGAGGAATGGTCCGGTTCTTAAAAACAAATTTCGGAACCTTTTTTGAATCTTTGAAAAATAATGAAATTAGGAATTAGGAATCAAAACATAATAACATCAAAGTTCCAAAGTTTTTACTATTATTAATCAAAGATCAAAAGTTTTCATTCTAGTAAATAAATTTCACTGTAGTACATTGTAAATCATCGTATCAACCACGGTCCGGAGTCCTAATATAGCTCTCTACTACTAGTGCCTGCTTGATCATAAAACAGTGTCGTAATCTTGAATATTTACGATTTTCGATTGTGACGTCGTATTCGGTCAATGACAAGTTTTGTTTCCATCGCAAATGAAAAATTTAAATATTAACTGTTTGTTATTTGAAACTTAAATCAGAAGTATTTCGTTCACTGCGAATGGGTATTGAAAGGTCGCATAAAAGGTCCGACTATGCTTTACTTGCATTGGTTAATACTTCAATGAGCTGCAAAAAATTCTCTTCTCATGCAACTACGGCCAGAATGGGAGAGGATCGAACATTTTGGCTGTGATTTGCGGCAATGATTGGAAATCAAAGTTTCAAAGTTTTCACTATTGTATATCAAAGTTCCAAAGTTTTCACTTAAGCAAATCAAAGTTCCAAAGTTTTTACTTTGCTACTCTAGGCAATTATATTAAACTATAGTAAACTATATAGTTTTCTATAGTATTTTTTTGTTAGGTACATGTCTGCTATTTAACGTCAGCCGTAATTGAAAAAAATACTGCCTTAATTTCAGACATATAAGCAGAACCGACTAACAGGTGAGCATAAATGGTATACCGAAATAGACCATTAGACCATACGGCGTTTTATCATCAGAGGTTGCTACACAGCCTACTAACAATTTACCAAAGATGGCCAGGTGTAGTCTACCTGGGAATAAGACAAACAAGAAAGGAAAAGAAACAGCAAGAAACATACAAGCAACTGTCACTTAAAGTTGACTTTATTTTAAAAAGAATAAATCTTGAAGATGTGACTTTTAATTAGATATATTGGTGAACTGGTCAAAACACAAGTAAAATCTAATCAATCAAAATAGTTGCATGTTTTCTGAAACACATATGGGAAAATTCACAAGATCATGACGGTACAATTATAAGCATTATAGGAGGTTATATGATAGATCGATGTGTGTACGCTTACTGCATGGAATTCCTATATATATGATTTAGATAGGATAAAGTTTAATATCTTACTCATCTGTAGTTTCCATATTTAAAAAAAATTAAGGACCAGATTTGTATTAATACCGTACCGTGTTTTTATCAATGTTTGTCTTGTTTTATATCATAACTATTATAAATTGCTAACTAGTGAGGTTCAATGTTCAATTTTTGCTTACAATTTCGCTTTTAATATTTTTCCGCCAATCATGGCTACAATTACCCTAATAAATGTAAAAATACTTGATTTATTGATTTTTCGAGGTCACAATGTACTGAAACAAAGCTTAATAAAGATTATAAGTTCAATTTTTAAATTGAAATTTAACAAAAAATATATTTAAAGGTAAAAGTCTTATGATTTGGTTTATCCAAAAGCAAGTACCTCTTTTTTGTTTTTGTTTCTGTTTCTGTTGACGTCCCCAAAAAAAGGTCATAATAAGAATCCCTAAAAATATCAGCAGAGGTCCGACGATTCCCATGATTATTCCTACGTTCACATATGTATCATTTACACCTCCCAGTGCAGATGTCGATGTTTCAGCCATTGCGAATCTTCAGTTGTTTATAAAAAATGAAATAATAAAAAAAATGAAGTAAAATACATGTATATTATTTCAGCTAAGAGCAAATATAATTTTAAACCAAAAGCTCCAACAAACGTGTATAAAAAATATGGTTTTATTCACTAACGTATTACAAGAGGGATCGGCGACAAAACATCGGTCTTTTGTGTTAAGGCGATGGCAAGCTGGGTCTATGCAGAAAAAAAATTCATATTATTCCTACATACTATTATAACTATTTAGATCAAGAAATCAAATTCATTTTGCTTAAATTCTTCTTACATTTGTATAGGTCCGTGCTCCTATAATTATTTGTAGGGCAACCCTCAGTAAAATTTGTACAGCCGATCTGATCCAGAAACCCATCTTTCATTGTTTTCAGACAATAACCTGAGTAAAATATCATAATTATTGTTGTTTTAAGACTGATTTGTTATGAAAGTCAATCATAAAAAAATATAATCCATTGATCAATTCAAGAACACTATGAGAGATAAAGAGAAGAGGCAGAGAAACAGAGACTGAGAGAGAATAATTATATTTAATCATACTATGATTTAAAGTTACATATTTTGTTTACCACTTTGGTACATTCCAACGATATTTTTCTTATAACAGAATTCTATAACTGCTGTAAGGTCTTCATTTGGAACACACACATACTGATTACGTCCAAACTCATCATCATCACAACTGAGCCTTTTTGCTGCTTTAACGGTCTCTTGCTTGCTAAGAGGACAGGAATTCACAACATTTCCAAATCCTTTGTAAGACATTCTACTGTCTTTCAATCAACAAGAGCTACCAATGAATATTTCAACTTTTTAAAACGCTAAAAGATTTAATTGATTAACTGATTTCTATTTAATTCTGTGGATAAAGAGCTCTAAGCAAAAGTAATATTAAATTCTAATGATTCTTTTACTGGGAAATGGAAAGCAAACTGCAATTAGAAATTTTGAAAAATTCCATGTGTCATAAATTATTCGAATCTGTCGAAAAACATTTTTAATGAATTTTCATTTGATCAAGAATACGTACATGTAATACATTTATTATCCACTGTACACCTTCCTATAAACAATAAAACAAAATTTATACATGCCTACAGAGTCACCTTTTTAATATTACATATACATATTCGATCAATTTATAGACTTGGGTATATGGAAAAAGCTAGTTACTGGACGGTGTTTGATGTTAAAAAAATCTAAAGACAATACAGTTCAGTTAATAGTACATACAGTACAGATTTCTAATTTTTTTATGGTATGAGTAAAGAAAATTGGCGATAGGAATGTTGATGTAATCACGTTTAATTTATCAGAGTATTGTTTTTAGATTACTTTTAGCGTCTTCTTTTTATTAGAAATCCAAATATGCAACAAATGTAGCTTCTGATTTAAGGTCACTGGGGTATATCGAGTCGATATATGAAGGGAATTAAATAATATCAGCTCAAAATTCGCTTTCAATGTATCTGAATGTCAACTTAATGGCAACGAAAAGCATCATCTTCTTATGTATAAGTTTTTTGCATTATTACTGCTCCACAAAAATTGGTCTTCAAATAAGTGGGTGTCATTGGTACGAGAGGAATTCAATAAATAATATTAGCTCGATGAACTATAACATAGAAGTCATATAACATTTAGCTTGACTTTCTCTCGTTATTGAATCTTTAATGAATTGATAACAGTTTATGTGACCACTTTCCATCGCATAATTTCATTGTGGGAAGCTGGAAAACAAGGGCTATTTGAGACACTGCATTAAAAATGAATGGTCAAGAATCAGTAAACTAGAGTAAAATAAAACGCTTCATTAAAGCAGCTGTAAAAAATGTTATTATCCCAAATATATTACCTGAAGTATGTGAAAATTACAGCAACCAATGTCTGTTTTATAGACACGTGAACAGGTGGACTTCAATAAACAAGATAAACATAAACATAGCTAAGTTGATTAAAATCATTTTGGGGGTAGTTCACACTGTTTTAAAGAAATATTTTATAGTAAAAAAAAGTTTACAACTCATAGGTCACTCTTTATTTTGAAAAATGAGTGAAAACGACAGCGTTTAGGAATATCTAAACAGTTTTTTTTTTTTAACTCAAAAATTGTCCTTATCCACGTTTGTCTAAAATTCTAACAGATAATGAAACATGAATCCATTTTGCTTTAAAACCTCAAAACAAATTTACGATAACATGCACTTGACAAAAACAGAAAAGGCCTGAGAAAAGCAAAGAAGTGCAAGAGCATAAAACAGTTTTATTTGCTATTTTCTTAAATATTTACGGTTTTGTTGTTCAAATTCATATTCGGGGAGGAAGTTCAATTTCTGGAGGAGTCTATTTTTTGCTAACAAATTGAAAGGTTTATGGAGGAAGAAAACAGAAAGAGAAATACACTACATTAAATTTCTTCAAGACAGCGTCCAAACCCACAGGCCATGAAGAGCAGAGGAGTTTTGAGATAAACAGAAAGTTAATGTTTTGTCAGAGCAACAAAATTCGCAAGATCTTTCAATCTTTGACTTGTTTAATTTCCAAACTTAAAGCTTAACATCTATCAGAAAGAATAAAAAACAAGTACAGCAAATGGTAGGATCTGCCATATTCAAATATAGGAAGGGTCATACTCAACATGATTTGTTTGTAAAATACTGATGCCCCTGTATGGCAACATAGCAAAGATTAAACTTTTCTTCAACGCAAAGTTAATTAATTGGTACCAAAAGTAGGGTATTCTCACTGGAAAACAATTGTGAAATTTTAAATAAGCACAATGTCATTTTTTTTTTCAATAAGTACAAAAATCTGCAAGGGAAAGGTCAATGCAATTGGTTTCAAATGAAAGGTCATGCCACATAGAATACTTATGTAGAGCATTTAAGCCCTAGCCCTAACAGTTTCGAAGTTATGGACAAGATTCTTTTTTTTAAAGTAAGTCAAACTCCAACGTCAAGGTCAAGGGGTCAAAGTTCTTGTAATTAAATTATTGGTCTTGGCACAAGGATTAAATATGTAAAGTATGAAAGCACTAGCCCTAACCCTTTTAAAGTTATGGTCAAGGTTTGTTTTTTCAATGTAGGTCAATCTCAAAGGTCAAGGTCAAAGGTTCAAAGTTCTTGGTATTCAATAAAGGGTCTTCTCACGAGGATATCATATATGAAGATTGAAAGTCATATCTCTTACCATTCAAAAGTTATGGCCAAGGTTACAGGTTTTTCATAAGTACGGAAATCTGCAAGGTCAACGTCAAAGGGTCAAGGTTTTTGATATTCAATGAAAGGTCTTTCGACAAAGATTACATATGTGAAGTATAAATGTCCTGGTATCTACTGTTCAAAACATATGGCCAAAGTAAAAGTTTAAAATTTTCATGTACAAGTTCGTCAAACTCCAAGGTCAAGGTCAAAAAGCCAAATTTGGTGGTACCCAAAGAAAGGTCTTGTCACAAGAAATACACATGTGAAATATGAAAGTCATAGCTCCACTAAATCAAAAGTTATGGGCAAGGTAAACGTTTTTGCGGACAGACAAACAGCTAGACAGACAGACAGACAGACAGAAGGACACGACAAAAACTATATACCCCCGAAACTTCGTTTACGGGGGCATAAAAATGTGTTCAAAAAACAATTAGAAATTGAATGAAAATGTTACGGAGATGTGTTTTACTTAAAAGAGAATATTTTAGTTAAATCATGAAGAATTAAGTCATGGAAAAGCGTTTCTTGTTCCTTTCTGTGTTCCGATGACATTATTTATTGAACACCCCTCGTATACTGGTATTTTCACTTTGGAAACATAATTTTTTTTCTCTATAAAACATTTTTTTTAAGTTTTAAAAATTTCGACAAATTTTTACACTTACATATAATGCTTGTGAGATTGGAATTAAATTTTCATGAGTCATATCGAAATTTCTTTTCAAATTCCATGTTTTTGCATTTCCGTGTCACTATTATATATGAATGAATTATTTGGAAGTTTCCCTCAATATTCATTGCTAGCAAATAAACACACATGTATTTGTTCGTAAAATAATGTTACGACACCGGAATACCAAACGTAAGAATGAAAAATAAAGCAAACATAATTTAATGGGATATTTTCTTGATACACAAGATAGTTACAGTGTATACCATATCAAAAATACATTTTGAAACATACTTGAATAAATTTACCTTTAATTGTCCTCTGTCTCGCGACAATTTTGTTTTGTATGTGTTGAAAACCCTATCTTTGCTTAATGTATTTTCTGTTTAGAATGTGCATAAATAAAAGACTCAAGTTACACACAGTGTGCACATTTAAATTAAATTCGTCGATCCTTAGAATAAGTTAGAGCAAGATTGCTTATGGACCACATCGCTCACCTGAGTAAATCCTCACTAGACTCCCCCTAATGCCTATTGTGACCTCACATTGGCCAGAATTTGGACAATTTAAAAATACAAAAATATGGTTCCATTTAAATGATAGTTTTTTTCTTGCCTAGTGGATATTGAGATTTTTTTTCTCAAATATATATATATGTAAAAAGTTTGTTTCTCATTGTGGCCCCGCCTATAACAGGGGGTTATGATTTCAACAATGTAGAAATTTCACTACAAGTTAAATTTCAGTTTTTCTGGCTCAGTTTATGGTTAATCAGAAAAGTTTTCTTTAATGATTTTCTAATGTACTTCAATGTAAATGTTTGATTCCCTGCTTCCCTTTTGTTAAACTGCCCTATCCACGTCGTTCATGATTTAAACAATTTAGAATAAACGCTACCATAGATGTTTCATTGAAGTTTCAGACAACGGAAATTGGGTGATCAGAAAAATTAACTTGAGCTTTCAGCTCAGGTGAACTAAAATACAAATGGAAAATCCAAAACTTCATACCAGACGAATTTTAGGGCCATGTCATACAAGAATGAACAGAGCTCTTTAACCATTGAAGGATTCGTGGTGTGATTAAGAAACTGCACGAATACCAAAATGTATGTCAACGTGATATTATCACACGCACCTGACAAATGAATGGTGTAACCGATCTCCAGCACTTTATATAGTTCAAAAGGGAAAATTGATTATTTTCATCCGCCAAAAAATATAATTCCTGGCTTAATCCCAATTGAATGGAATTAATCGCGTTTTTTCATTGAATATAATCTGATTTGCATTGTAGAATCAAGATAAAATGTTGGAAAAATAATTCAGAATTTTAGAAATAAATGTCCAGACCAAAATCGACTCAAAAGAAAAGGATCAAACGGTCTTAAATCGTAAGGGGCTACTTTAAATATTTTTCAACAATGAAACCCTATGTCATTTCTTTGTTCAAGTACATGAAATTCGCAAAGTTTTTGATTGCCCTCCGTATAGTACTGCCTTGTATTAAACATACATCAAACTATATAACTTTAAAAATCATTTTAAAAGCTATACACTTAACAAAACTTCTAAGTGTTCACTTTAAGAAATGTATTTATTTAAAAACTACTTTTTAGAATGGTATGATATTTTCACACTATTACAACAAATTAGTCTTCTCAACAATTGTAGAACGAAAATTCAATATCACCGATGAGAACCAATGTTCCGTGACGAAGCTTAAAAACAATAAATCTGTACTTTGCAGCGCGTGTTTTGTACAATAAGCATCTTTTTGTGATCATTATCAAATTTTAAAAAACTGGTTTCACTAATAAATACAAAACATTGGCAAAATAACCATTGATATAGAAGGGAGAGCCGTTGGAATATTGATATCTGGACCATCTTTGCACCACGTTTTACTCATTTTTATTTGAGTGCTTAATTGTACTTGACATTACTTTTAAAAATTATTAAACAGTATCAAAACCCATTTCAACACATTTTTCTATAGTCGGCGTTCTTTTTTCGTCACCAATTTATCACAATTTCAAAGTTTTGACAAAATTTAACCAACACGGAAGTGACCTTAATCTTCATCTGGGGAGAAAATTTCGCGTTACACCAGGTTAAGAGAGTATTAAAGTGTCCTGAAAAAAATCTTAGAAACATGGAAACAAACCATTTCAATCGTACGAAAATTATAAGAAATCGGTGCTGGTGGCAGTCTTATATCTGCTCAGGCAGTCTGAATTATCCTTACACTTACGTGCTAAACACCAAAGGATATTGACAAAAAGGTACTTGTGTGACAATACACTGTCAAATTCCCGGATATGAATCCAATTGAACAAATGTGTGATTTTAAAAGAAATCTCAAAGCCCCCCCCCCTTTTCCTGACAATTTCAATGGTTTGGAAAGATCTATGCAGTACATGTAGGTGTGGCAACAGATGGGTCAATTTCCTTTTCAGGGGTACATAGTATCCAACAATAAAGATTGTCTTGAAGTAATTAGAGCGATTAGTGGGTCTTACTCCATCGAGATTTTTTGTGCGAATTTTCATTTTGAGGGTACATCATTTCCTTGACACTTTGCTTAAATATCTGACGAGATACTTACATGAAATTTACGCAACATCGAACTTGAATATGCATCATTAACCAAGAATTAAAGAAATTATTTATTGTTCGCATTTGTTCTAAAAAACTAGAAAAATGTGAGGTGAACACTTAGAAGTTTGGTTCAGTGTATGAATTACAATAGCTTTTCTTATAAAGTGTGATTTTATTGGACAACAGACATCTATTTAAAACTTACTTAAAAATACTTTATGCGTGATTTTAATTCATACATTGTTCTTCTAAAAATATTAATTTGCGAAACTACATTGTTTTCAAATCAAGTAATCTATAATAATGCTGAACTCGTATTCATCATTAATCATACTTTACACATTAAAACTTTCCTTAAGGCTCTCGATAACGTCTTGTTGTAATAGTATGTAAAAACAATAATCTTGAATCACAAAGATTAACAAAAGTCAATTGCACAGATCCATGGTCATTTTAGGGCGGAGATAACTGTGCTTTATCTGGGATACTACTGCTCCTGAAAAAAAAATAATTTAAAATAGTACCAAGACGTTAAATATTCATCTTGTCTTTGTCATTTGTAACTTTCAAATTTTCATGACTGATAATAAATTATATACATGTAACTAATCCTTAATAGTACACTGATAGATTTCTCTTTAGTTAGAGGTCTCTTTCCATTAAAATCATGTTACATACACTGTTATCATTCACTATATATAGTGTAGTATAGATACGTGCATTTTAAAAGTGTGTTTCTAAATGTAAATTGCTGTATTCATTAAAATTAAATAATCTAATGTTAATATGTGTCATCGTGTTAATATACATGTACATGACGAATGCTTCGATAAATTGAAAGAAATATAATAATGCTCTGATCGACTTCATACATTCATACACTTCAAAACATTCTTGTCCATATGTCAACGTTCGATTCAATTACTTACTGGTTAAAACATGCAGTTTTCTATTGCTTTGATATTTTCAGAATACTCTAACTCTAAAAATAAAATAGAATAAAATTCTATAAAATATTTTATTTTCTTTCGAAGCACATGTTTTCTGCATCAGGAACACACGGCGAGTTATTATTTTATGGACTTCGATAATAAATAATGTTCGTCATCTCCATATCTCTTTGCAAACAAAATAACTCTGAGGGAAGTAATTGTAACTGTAACACCAAATAAGCACTATGGATATTTTCTTACTTTACAAAGTTTGTCATATCTAGGTTAAGCAATTACAAAGGAACAAATAAAAGATGGGATTAAAAAAAGATTCCAACAGCATATTCCAGTATTCCTATTTTTTCGTCAATTTTAAAGCTTGTATAGCATTGTATAATTTAATTTCATATATCTCAAGATGCAAAACAGTTTAACTAATCTGAAATAAAAAAAAAACATGAATGTAACATTTGAAAATAATTTATTTCTTATATGTATTTAGAAAACAAAAGAGAAAAGTATTATAGGAAAAACAAATTTTGGGATTTATTTCACTCCTGTGACAGGATTTGGCCCTCTTGTATATATACGTATATAAGGAAAATTGTGAGGAATTTAGGACAATGCATACCCTATACATATTCATTCAAGAACATTTAAGAGTATTAGTTTCATATGAAAAAGTAAGGGGAAAGGATTTTTAAAAATTGTAAAAATATTTATAAAATATCTTTTTTACCTTCGCTTTATAATTTCCGTTTAAAGTCACGATGCACTTGTCATAGCATTCATCATTTCTTGTTTTAGTGCTCCATTGCTCAACCTTATAATGGCCTGAAAATAAAAAAAAAACATACTTATATGAAAATAATATTCAACGATTATTTTCCCGAAAGGAACAATATACAGTATACGTGTTAAACAATATCACAATTTTAGCTCACTTGAGCCGAAGGCTAAAGTACACGTAAGAGGGAGCAGAGAAGGAGATGTTGGAAGAAATAATGCAATTTCACTATCTAATCAATAATGCCCCCCCCCCCCTTCTCCTAAAAACCCCTCACCCTGGGGCTATATATTTCCTGATTTCCCGGTTTATCTAGAGTAGAGGCAAGATTTTAATAGCTGTGAATTTATTTATTTTCATTATAGGATCAATAGAATCCCACCCTAACACCAGACCAAGGAGATGACTTATATACTGGTACTAGTAGGCAGTGTCTGCTGACCAATCCTTTAATGTTTATTCATAATAAAATATTGTTTAAATCAAATCAAAACCAGAACCCCGACACACAATGGACGACGACGAACAAAAATAGATAGCAATAGATCACCTGAGAGTCTAATGTGACCTAAAACGATAAGTATACATTGTATAACCATATATTTCTTAAAAGGATTTGAGATGGTTAAGACGATAATTTTAATACTTTGTAAAGCAATAAATCAAGTGTCAAGTACAAATCAATTTTTTTTTCTCATTCTTCTCATGTACTATTTGCCATCAGAACAAAGAAAAATCCTTATTGATGCAAATTCGTACAAATGATCCTCTGTATAGTCAAAGCCAAATATTAAAATCCATTTAAATATTATACAGGTGTAAGCAATTATGATTTTTACATTTTTTAGAACCAATATAGTACATTGAAATATTAAGTTAAAATCTATAGTTTATTAAAACATTCATAATACTTTTATATTAATCCAAATATCGGTTTTACATGTACCTGCGTCAAATCTCTTCCTTTCTCCTCCAAATCCTTTCTTTCTAATTTACTTGTAGACTCAGTTTCGTGCACAACTTGATTTCTATAAATCCGAATCCTTTCTATGTCGTCAGACTTGTTTGTATGATTTGTATCTGGAATTTCTCCCCAGCCATTATTTGGTGGATGAAGTTGAGGATTTGTAAGGTTTCGTAACATCTGGTACATCATCGTCACATCAAAGGATTTGGAAGAGGGATAAGATCCATTAGCTGATAAAGGATAAAAAAAAATTCACCTGTACTGTAAGTGGGGATTTAAAGTATGCATATACATTAAATTTTAAAATTCGCCGAGGACATAATTTTACGGATCTCTTTATAACATCAAAAAATTAAAGAGTATATGAAAATTAGTGATTTTAGGCTATTATTCATTTCGAACATGTTGAGTTCCTAAGATGATTTTTCTACAAACAAGTTTCTACTCTCCTTTGCCATCTTTTATTTTTGAATTACAGTGAAATACATGGCTCTGTCATTTAAATGTCAATTTTATTTCAAATCATTGTTACTCTTCTAATTTATCAAACTCTGATTGCAACATTGAAAATCAGTAGAGTTTGAGTTACATTTTTAACTCAAATAAAATCTGTGTACCAGGAAAAAGTCTGTTGAATTGATCGTCGTTCAGACGACACTTTTTCTTCACTCTGTCCTTTCTTGATGACATTTTAATGAGGTCATTTCTTGGAAACACAGTATCAAAATAGACTTGCATGGCATCTCGTCCAACCTTGGTTAACTTTTCAAACATCTTAAAGTGGAATTTTAGCAGTCCTTCCTCATAGAGCTTGATAAATGTGTCTCCATGTAGGCTTGCAACTATAAACATATAATTCTATCTTTATTATATATTGTTTCATATTATCGACAAGTATATTATCGTTTAATCATTAAATTATATTGAAACCACAAAAATATTTTAACACATCTTTTGAGAAAAAAAATACTTCTTTTAAGCACACTGACCTCTTTGTGATATTCCACAATCCTACAATTTTGCAGAAAAATTTATTTCAATATTTGAAGCGAATTCTTGCCTAAAATTATACCAGGTATTGTAGTAACGATTGCGATTTGAAAAATAGCTTTAAAAATAACCTTTTTCCAGTATCCAAGTAAATCAGGCTCAAATAGAGTGTGATGGTGTATCATCTCATGACGAGGGCAGATTATTTGACCCTTCCCGTGAAATTCGTTTTCTTCAACAAAACATTTATCATATTCACGATAGACTTCATTCATTGAACACTGGTACCCTACAGTGTAAATTATTTTCTTGTGAAAGCTTGCGGAGAGTTCATTTAATAATCGTTCTATGGTGTCACGTACCTCCAGAGTTACTTCTTTTTTGACAAGAGTGTTATCATGTTGAAAAACCTGAAACTGTATTGATGAATGATTTACTGCAAGAGCAATCTTGTGCTGCTTATAATCAAAGCAAGAAATGTTTTTATACAGGCATAGTCCATCGTCCTTCAAAACCCTCCATTCATGTGTCATGCAATTAACAATGAGACGAAAATAAACAAACCATGGCAGGAAAATGAACTTGAAGACCAAAACGGATGTTTTATTTTGACATATTTTTAATTTCTCCTCGTGTGCAGCGTCAAATGTACGTTTATTCATA
Organism: Saccostrea glomerata; assembly: GCA_003671525.1. Classification (NCBI taxonomy): domain Eukaryota; kingdom Metazoa; phylum Mollusca; class Bivalvia; order Ostreida; family Ostreidae; genus Saccostrea; species Saccostrea glomerata. The sequence continues at coordinate 154,212 of PRKT01000588.1, read as the reverse complement.
CAGGGTATGTAATGAATATCCGACTTCAATTCAACAAATATCAATCCTAGATGTTCCATATGCTGAAGAATATTTCTTTGCTTGCGAGGCTCTATTTGTAATTCACCTGATGTCCATATCTTTTTGAGTAGTTGGTGTGAAAGATATCCATTCTGGTCGAAGTCCATCCATTCGGCGTCACAATGTACTAAATCTAAAACATGGTTTGGATCTGTTATGATATTTTTGAAGGCATCAACAAACCATTGGATGTCAATAACAACAGTATCAGAAAGAAGGTCCTCGTTGAAATGTAAAATAAGTCCAATTTCATGGAAAAGTTTCAAAACATTTTGAACTTTTGTGTCTTTATCATGGATGTACTTCGAGAATTTTCTAGACATTACCTGATATGAAAGCATTTTTTCTGTTGATCTGAGTTCCCTTAGAACAACTTCACACAATGCCCAGTCTCTTGGAATAGATTCCTTCCATCGGCCGTCTTTAGCAATTGAAACAATACATTTTTCTAATTCTGAAAGTTTGTCAAGACATTGTCCATCCTTTTCCTGAAAGCCTAAAACGAAGCATCTTTTCCTGTTCAAATGTTGCTTGAGATTTTCATCGTACCGTAAATGATCCAAAATACTTCTGTACAACGTGTCTGATGTCTGTATTAATATTGAAAAAAATATATACAAACATTTGAAAAAAGTAAATGTTTAAGAGATCGTTATATTTTTTAGTCAAACCCATACTTAATGTCTTTTTATTAATTAAATCGGTTATAAAAAGTTGACGTTTAAGCACTTTAGAATGAATTTCCTTTTTTAGCGTGTACTTGATTAATTAATATCGCGAATCATCCAAGGATTTCAAATTGCGAGAAAACGATGATTGATATGAATTAGAAAAAAAACAGTTGAAAAAAAAATTAATTCAAAGAACAAGAGCCACTTAAAGCCTTTCTTGGCCCTGTGAATCTCAGTGCAATTAAGGTTGAAAATGTTGTATGTCCATGTATCTATTGAACACGACCTTAGTTTCTCTTTAGTCAAAATTAATGCATTATGACGTCATAAAATTCGTCATTTTACCAATATCCTAAAATTGAAGCATTTTTTAAATATTTCATAAAGAGCAAAACTTTTGATCCAAAATATGTTAATTACTGACATAAGTATCATTAATGTGACTGATACAATCTATATATTTGTATATCCATTTTTGTAAACAATACAGATGTTGACAACAAGAACAGTTTTATTTTAATGATAAATAAGCGCATTTCATTCTGCTTTTCCATTTACGTAGATTCAAAATGTTCTTTAATTCTTTTTATATACGTTAAAAAAATATATTTTATTCTAGTCCACCACGTTTTTAAAATTGAAACCATCAACTAAACATATTCTACAATAAAAAGCAAGGGTTATTTGGTTTTTTTCGCCCTTTGATTTCTTAAACTCTCAAGTCATTTATGTGAAATTAAGTATTTTAGAATGTATGGAAAAAAATATTCGATGAGATTTATGTGTATTGTTAAATGCATATGTGAAGTCTTAATTGCTCTCCCTCAGCCTTTGCATAGGTTTACAGTATGTAAATATTGGAATCTTAGCTGCGTCAATGGTGTATTCATATTTTTATTCTTTGTTGAAGGCACTCAGATACACCTGTTTTTTTTTTGTTTTTTTTTTTACCAATTTAAAGAATATTGCAAATTTAAAAAAAACTGTTTTAATTATAATATCTGAAGTTCTAAACAATTTTTTTTATGGGAAATGAAAGCGCCAAGTCTCAATTTGATGTTTTGATGACAGGGACAGAATATGTCAGTTAATATATTATACTAGTATATCCACAGGGTGTGTCAGTTAATATACTGGTATACATGTATCTACTGGGCCATTTTATGCCAAGAATGAGCCTTGCTATTTGCACGTTTGGTTTAAGATTATCTCACACAAATGTGAGCTAAAGTCTTATCCGATAGTTTCTTTAGAACATATAGCTGGAAGATAACATTTTGCTTCTCAAAACAAATATGTATTATGTTTTTATGAAATATAATTTCAATTTTATTACCTGTCTTTTGGTTTTGTCGAGGTGAGTTCCCACAAGTATAACAGGAGCATCTAAAGAACTGCACAGGTGTATAGACTTCATCCAGAACAAAAGGTATTCTATTGCGAACAAAATTTTTATTTCAATGACCATCTAAACGTATTTAACCCATATTAGAACATAATTTTCTAACCTTAAATATGCATCATGTATTAAATACTCTGAAAGTATTTCAAAGCAGTTTAGAGAAGAAAAGGATTCACCTTGAGGAATGTTCAACAATATAACTACATGAGCAGAAATTTTAAAATTCATGAAGAATGCATTGAAGTCTATGGGAATAAGCAAAGTTTTGATAATAAAAATAACAAGAGGCCCAGGGGCCACATCGCTCACCTGAGCAAATCGGCTAGGAAACTCTCTACATACAACAAGGAAAGGTGGTGAGGATTGAATGGATAATTATAAATATAAGGAAAAGAGGCAAGGACTGAAAAATTACATTATTACAATGAGGAAAGGTGTTGAGGAAATTAATGAAAACAAATTTGCAATTAGGGAATGAAAACAAAACAAGAGGCCAGGGGGCCACATTGCTCACCTGAGCAAATCGTCTAGGAAAAACACAGATCAGAACTGAAAAGTGTACTGAAGGGGGGAGGGGGCTTGAATTTAATACTACTTTAGAATGCTTTCATATTAATACAGCATATGACTTTGCTGTTCTTGATAAAAAAGATTTTTTAAAAACATTTTCTTCCTATACTATCACTTATCATTGCTTTAAAGTATTTGAGAAGATTTTCCTATAAATTCCTGTGTAAAACTTTGATCAGCCATTGTGGACCATCCTACCCCCGGGGGTCATGATTTGAACAAACTTGAATCTACACTACCTGAGGATGCTTCCAAATGAGTTTCATTTTTTTTGGCCCAGTGGTTTTTGAGAAGATTTTTAAAGATTTTCTCTATATACTCCCATGTAAAACTTTGATCGGCCATTGTGGCCCCACCCTACCACCGGGGGTCATGATTTGAACAAACTTGAATCTACACTACCTGAGGATGCTTCCACATGAGTTTCATTTTTTTTTTTGGCCCAGTGGTTCTTGAGAAGAAGATTTTTTAAAAATGTCATTAATTTTTCACTAATTCATAATTATCTCCCTTTGGAAAAGGGCGTGGCCATTCATTTGCACAAACTTGAATCCCCTTTACCTAAGAATACTTTGTGGCAAGTTTGGTTGAAATGGCCCAGCGGTTCTTGAGAAGAAGATGAAAATGTGAAACGTTAACGACGACAACGACTACGACAACGACAACAACAGACAACGGAAAAATTTTGATCAGAAAAGCTGACTTGAGCCTTAGGCTCAGGTGAGCTAAAAAAACTAAAAATGGAAGTTTTTCTTAATTGAAACCAAAGGGGGTTAACTCGTCAAGGACAGGTCAAGTTAAAATTTAGAAGACATTTCCCTCTTACATATTGATAGTATCAAAATCAAAATCTTATTGATACAAAGATTATTTCTACATATACTGAGTAATCAGCCAATATGTATCTGTTATGTATTAAGATTTACTGAATCTGAGGCTAATTTTATTTCCAAAAATATCAAAAGTGCTGAAAATAAACTTAAAACGTTTACCACCATACGTCCAGTCACTGAACATTGTTCCTTCGTGGTCACAACATTTCTTGTCAATCTTGTCTTTAAATGGTTTACACATGTTTATCACCAACAGATAGAAAGGTCTTCTGCTGAGATAGACCTGATGACAGGCGTAGTAGGCACACTGACCTCCAAAATCCATAACACTCAATAGCTGCTTCCCTTCCTTATCCGTTTCTCCTGTAAGAACTATATAAAACAAGATGAATCCAATAGAACCATTATTCTAAGTAGTATCTAAGCTGAAGTATGACATTATGTTTTTTATTTCTATTACATAAGAGAATACTTTACCTGATATTAAAGAAAAAATAAATAAACCCTTTTAAAAAAATATTACAGAGCAGTCATAATTTTATTTAAATTGTGATATGTTTTGTGAAAAGGGTCATTGGTCTCTATTGCAAAGACGTAATTGTCTTTCCAATATTAGTTTTAAAATACTTGGGTGAAGAAGTGATATTTCAAAAAGTATACATTTGCAGATGAATAAATTCAAACATAAAAAATGTTTTGCGGGGAAATTCATAATTATAAATTTTCTATAAATTCTACATTTAATCTCCTTATATATAAGAAATAATTAGCTCGTAACAAACCTCTTAAAGAATCTTCATCTCGTGAAACTTCAAAGATGTCCTCGTGAACCTCAAGTCCAATTGTTGACCTTAAAGTCTTTAATTCCGCCAGGCTTTTGTTTTGTAAGCGTTTAAGAAGAGTCGTTTTTCCAGCACTGGCACACCCTACAATCATTGCACAAGCTCTGTGTGTAGTCTGAGTTCCCTTTTTAGCACACTCTACGTACCTAACTCTTGCATCATAGTCCCAATCAAGAATTTCTTCTGGTACATTAACTGAATATTAATAAAAGAGGTCAATGGGCCACAAAGCTCAACTGAGCACTGAGGCTAGAAAAAAAAGAGATCAGTTCAACAATGACAATTTTTGATTATTGGTCCTTACCTACCTCTAAGCGTCCGGGAACGACATGATTTGTTTTGATTTATCATAAATGTGGAAAATTCAAAAAGTTTTATCCCTATGGGTATAAATATTCCCCACTCTAACCCAAGGGTCATGATTTGAACAAATCTAAATCTACACTATCTGAGAGTGCTTCCATAAAGATATCAACAACCATAGTTTTGTTGTTCTTGAGAATTTTTTAAAGATTTTTTTTCTATATTTTCCTATGTTATACTTTGATCGTACATTGTAACATTGTAGTCACACCCAACCTCCGTTGGTCACGATTTGACCAAAACTGAATCTACAATACTTTAGGATGTTTCCATTTTAGTTTCAAAAGATGTCATTATATTTTTTACTCATTTATAATTATTTCCCCTTGAAAGGTCGCGTGGACCTTCATTTGAATAAACTTGAGTTCCCATCATCCAAAGATACATTATCACAAGGTTGATTGAAATTGACAAAATAGTTCTTGAGATGAAGTGGACAATGTAAAAAATTAGCGGACAGACGGATGGACGAACGCCGCGCAAAATTTGTTAAAAAAGGATATTCCTAGCCTAATAAAAATAAGTTATCTCAAGATAAGTAGCATTAATGCATCTTTTGTGGAGTAATAATTAACATATCATACATAAATGTACTTATATTTTTTCTTGTTTCATAAATTGTTTTAATGATTTTTTATTTGTGTACCGTTTGATATGACTTTTTTGCGTATTTCCTCTGCGTCGTCTTCGCAAAAATAATGCCTTTTCTCTACCACAACATGACGTATAGCACTCAGTCCGAGTTCCTTGATGAATGAATCCTCTAGCATCTCTGTTAAATATACAACCGCTCATTTTCACCTCTACGGTATTTCCAGGTACGTACATACTCTAACAAGGAATCCACTGACGATAGTTTGATGAATTTCTCATAGTCTTTGTCAGTTCTCAGACTATTCATCACAAAGTAACCCATCACATGATGGCGAACATCATCTGATGCAAACCGAATTTTTTCATTCTCTATTTTTACAGTTTTATCACTTTTCTCCATTTCTTCAAGTGTATCCCAGAATGGATCTACCTCGTCATGATATAAAGTGGGAAAGACCTTCACAACTTCCTGAATTTTCTCCTCTATAGTTTTTATGCTGACTTCATAGTTTTCTGCCATCAAGATGGTACAGAGTATAGTTGATTTTGAGGGCGTCAGAAACACAATCTTCATCTCTGAAATTATACAAACAAATGTACGTGTTATGTAAATAAATCTCTGTGTTAGATTTTTTAATTATCTGTGAGACAAAGTTAAAATTGATTCTTTCTTCTCCAAAAGCATCCCTAAGACTTCTTTGGCGGGGAGAAAAAATGATGGCCATTTGGAAACTTGTCTATAGAGGTATCATAGCATGTCATAAGAATTTCTTTTTAAAAAATATACTAACCTCGGTTTGAAAAAGAACATACTGTGCTCGCAGAGTAAACACTTTTTATCCTCTCATTAGGACACATATCAGCCCATCTTAAAGTGTCCATTTTTTTCTCAGTCGGCACCACGATAGAAGAAAATGCCTTACATTTTCTAAGATACCTGCCTCTCTACACACAGAAGGAAATATACCTGTGACACGAAAAAATATCTTAAAGTAGTACATCACACATTTATTATGAAATATTTACACCCACAAAATGTTATCTCATTCATTACGTACGGAAACTTTTGATGTTGATCAGTTAGAAAATTTTACAAAGCATACCACTTGTATTGATATCTTGAGCAATAGCTCTTTCATCAATGAAACTTCAATGACATACATTTAATGCTACAACTTTAAACCTACGTGTCTCTACTTTTAATGATTATTTATTTAAGAAATAAGATAATAAACATCTATTTGGAAATAAAGTATGGAATGATCATGTGTTATTGTAAATTTGACGACGAACCAACTTGTATTTGAATCAAGATAAATGTTTTAAAATAATACCTCAATACTTATATTTACATTTGAGACCTTTATTATATGTTTGCATAATTGAAATCTTCAAAGAATGAAATGTTTTATTTTCAAAACTCAAAGGCACAAGTTTGAACCATTTAGGGGAATTGATCCTGGGCTTTTTGAGCAAATTATGGTCTGGACCTTTATTTCTAATCATAAAATGCTGCATTTTTTTTTAAGTTCTAACATTAAATCTGGAATCTACAACGCAAATGAAACTATAGACAATGAAAAAAACACACAATTAAATTCCATTCAGGTAGGATTTAGTCATGAACTATATTTTGTGGCGGAAGGCTTTTTAGAAGAAAATTTTTCCCTTTTGAACTAAAAACATAACTGGATTTCTATTTTATTTATAATTAATGCAGTGAAATGTGCTATGCTGGTTCTAAAATATAATTAAAATTTATTCTTATGAATTCTTTGATGAAATGTTAGAAATAAAAATATATTCTGAAAGTCCAGGAAAAATTCAGTCAATTTTAACATAAAATTGCCACTTTTTAGTAATATCTAAAAATTTACATCATATATCCCCGCTTTTGATTTCATTTTCTGAATATATATGATAACTTTGACCTATCTGCTTAAATCCAGCAAAAGGTCTCTATAACAATAGCCTTGCTTATAAAATTTTCAATGCCAGAAAAATAACATTTTGTGAGTGAAGAAAGGTCAAATAATTGATTTTGCGATGCAATTTTTTAATTTTCTTAGTCACAAAATTAAAGTGTCTTTTTGAAAAAGACTTGTAGTTTACGCAGGTACGATAAGGCTTCCTAGAGAATTTTGCAGTGTATTCTGTTCATGCACTTCTCTGAACTACAAAAGTATGATGTCAAAATTAAAGTTTCAGCCTACTTGAGCTGTAGTGCTAGGGAGAGTGTCATTAACTTTACACCTTATTTCAATCTGCGTATAAGATGCAGAATCCTAGATTAAATTTAATCATTTTTTTAACAAATCTTATTTATCCGAATAATTTTGATAACTTTGCTTCATTACTCTTGTTTAAAAATTGTTTGACACTTATCACTTTTTATATCCGTGGATGGAGAGAGAATTCATAAAATGTGTATTAAAGAGCATTTGTGAACATGTGTAAGAGAAGTTTCCCCTCTGACTGAATCTTGCTTGGGAAAAATGTATGATGGCTTTGTTTTAAAACAGATGAAGATATTGATTGGAAAATACCCTAAGATTTGTCGGTAAGTTGAAGTTGTGAAATATTTTGTAACAGAGTAATAGTATCACTTTTTCAAAGCATATTTCGGGTTCAAAAGGATGCATCGAGTTTATTTATATGACAAAAGGTTAATAATAATTGTGCTAATCACCTGCGTCGAAGCAATTATGTGAACCACTCCAAATAAAAATAATGGCCGTCACATGATCAATGAAGTCATGCGATATCATTACAGATATGCTAATATATAGCCTAGAGAACTCTCTATATGAATTTGGCGTACTTAAGTATATAACTGAAAAATAAAACTAAAAATCGATTTTGCAATGCAGTGTTACGCTTTAAATGCATTTAAAGCTCCTATAAGACTTAACCGTACTGCGATTAGGAAATAAAATTTTGAAAGGAAAACGTTGAAGATGTAATTTTTTTTATAAAGACACAATTTGAGTGCAAAGTGGTCAAATTAAAATGTATTGAAAGGCCAAAAGAAGCATATTGACAACAAATTTTCGATTTGAATTTTAATTAAGCTATATGTATAGAAATTAAAAATGTACTTGACAAATAAAGTTTAAGACTTTAAATATCAGGAGTCAACCTCTCTCAATGCCCGACATCTCTTTATGACGTCCCTGAGACATTACGTTGAACGTTTATTACGTGAGAAATTTGTGTTTTATACAAATCTAATGCATATTGGCTAAGAGCACTCACATCTCTTATTTAGGACACTTTGTCTTGCTTCACCTTGCATAAACCATTTTCTCCCAGACCCTTGAGCTCAATGGACTCTACGTCAGCATTAAGGAGCAAAGAGAATTTGTTTTCACAATTCCATGTAACCTTATAATTGCTAATTGCATATTAAAATATTATTTGAAAATTTAAGAATATATAAACATATCCTTATTTCATCACCAAACCCAGTTAAGGGAATATACTGGTCGATAAAGTCGAATTCCAGACCATTTGCAAAAGAAAACTTGCTGTGTTTTTTTTTCAGCTGATCAAAATAACGAGCTAAAAAATGAAAGTTGATAGAATGGTTTGATTTACGTTTCAATCTCACTTTTTTAAAAAATTAGATGAGCCACAGAAAAAGATATGAAAATTCGTCGAACCTCTGAAACTTCTCTAAGAATCATTTCCAGCTAAAGTCTGGGTATTACAAATTAAATTCATATTTTGTTTCATATTGTGTTTGGTCTTATAAGCAAGTTCGCGCAAAGTCATGACCAATATCATATTAAAAACACCACAAAACCATGCTACAGTATAAAACTGACCACAAAGCATACCTGTGTGAAAGATATGAACGTCTATCTCAGTTTGGGCCTGGACTATAAGTCTCATTAATGCAATAGGACAAGATTCTTGTGGCTTTGTAGAAACATCTTGGTTAAAGATATAGGCGTCTGTATATACATATATGGTGAAGCCGGAAGCAACTCTTGTAAAAAAGTCTACGTCAATGTCACTCAGAATACATTTCTCCCTGTACGATCTCATCAACTGAATACGCTTGTCTTCTGAGATACAAACTCTGTTAATATTGCTTTCACATTTAATAAGTTCTTTACCCTCCAGCTCCTTCAAGGTCTTCTTAACATCAATGTCACCCATAGTGACGTCGTTGACCAATGAGATCCAGCCATACATATCACAACACAGCAATAAGGTGTAGAGAACGGCAGCCTGATTCGCTGTTAAATCAGATAATGGGTCTACGGGTCCTCTATCTGAAAAAGAATATTAGCAATACTAAAGTGAGTGGAATAAGACACAGTTCAAAACTGTACGACTAAATATAACCTTCAGCTTAATAATAAACATCATTTATATTTTTCATAGAACAGTAAACGGTATGATAACATCAGAGTACTCGGTGAAATACGAGATAAAATCTTTCGATCTAAACTCATTGTTGGAAACATTATTTGTCTATATAAGATGAAATGCTCCGAATTCATAAGTTTCGTTCACAAATTAGCCACATGGATTCGGTTACTTAACCATACAATATAAATCTCAGATATTGATGATTAAATAAGGCTTTAAAGAAAATACTATCATTTTCAAACAGATATGTCTTCTATTTCATATTACATTTTCTCTCATCAGTAATTAAAACAATGCATAATTACAAAACAATTATTGAAATAGATTAAGGTCATTGGCAAGGCAGGATTTTCGGAGAATAAAAGGTTTAATATTTTTCACAATAAAGTGTAATACAGAGGTAAACTAAAACACATGTATTTTTAACAGTTAAAATCATCTATACAGCAAGAAAAACAGTGATGGTTTTATTGTACATTGTGTAAACTGCTGGGGCAGAGAGTCAACAGGTCGTCAGTTACCATAGCAAGATGAAGGGGAAAGATGTGAAATATGCTGAAAGTGGTGAAATTTAAATAATCATAATCATTTAAGCTCCACCCTAGCTACACAACCTTGGACCCTTTGCCATTTAGCTTACATGTATATGCTATATTTGATCGAATTTGTTCGCTAACTCAAGGAAAGAGATTAAAATAATTTTATAAATGAGGAACGATGTAAACCAAAAGAATTCAAGCACTGAATATATTCAACATATTGAGGGCACAAAGGACAGTGTCATGCAGGCGAAATCTGTTACTTTTTTATTTCTTGATATAATTTTTTCACCTTTTTTTCACAGGAGGATCATGCCAATTTTGAAATTTATTTGAATTTTATAGAAGTTTGGACAAGATTAAAATACACATACATCCGTAATAATCCTCCATATCTATACTGTCATTATCGGAATCACTATGATCATCGTCTTCGTTGGAGTCGTCGTTGTCGTGTTCTATAAGATTATAGTCGTCATATTTATCAAAGTTCCTGTTATTTTCTGCAATGAAAAAGGCGAAGATAACTCACAAAGATTTGAGTCATAGACAGGAAATAATACGACTTATCATATCAACACTGGAACCTTAGATGTAAAATTATAAGTATAGTTCTTTATATCCTAGATTAATAAATAAAACCATTAAAAACATACATGTATCAGTCCATTCTATTTTGTTAAAAAATAAAGTTTCGATTTTTACTGAAGCGTTTTTTGTTTTAAATTTGAACAAACTTGTAAACTCGATACGTCTTTTGTGGGAATAAATATTTATAAAAATAACCTTTTTATCCAAAGATAAAACAGCTTTAACGACTGCAAAATGATGACTTCAATGGTGGCTTAAAGGTAGTTAAATGGTAGCCTAATGGAGTTGGGACATTAAGCTCCTATAAATGGTCACTAAAGGATTGTCTAGAAGATACCAATAAGAACCTAGCTACCTTAGAGCATATATTAAGGATTTTGAAATGGCTTAGTGGTAACTAAATGGTGTTGTATTTATTAATTAAATGAATTAATAATTAAATGATTGTACTTAAAAGTGACTTAAAGACGACCGGTTCGCGTTCGTTAAGGACCTTTAGGCCAACTTAGGCCGAACTTAAATAAGGTGTTAATCCTGTGTATCATAAAGACAAATACAATATTTAAACACTGAATTGTTTACGATTTCTTTCAATTTTCTCCAGCTCGACAATGAGTACACGACAATGAGTACACGCCGGGCCTGACCGACTAAGAGTGAATTCTTACTTATAAATAGAACCTTATCCCACGTTATATGCTTTAAGAGGTCTGTGGTTGCTTCCGATTTGTACTGTTTCAACAGAATTTTTAGTTTGATTACTGTTTGTCATCTCCAACTGAAACTTGTTATTTCAATGAAAAAAAAACATTATATCGCACAATGTAGTTCCCAATGGTTTTAGTGTGGAAATAAATCTTCAGGTTTTGCTTGAATATAGTTCGACTGACATTTGAGAATCCAAGTGTTTAGTAAGAGCTAAAATTATATGCAGATAATTTAAAAAGAGTTTCAGACAGTATTGGCTCAAAAACTCAAATTAGAACCTTTTCGTAATGTAAAAACTTTACTTCACAAAGTAAACATAACGATGTTCATTCATATCTTTAGAAGTTTTGGTGGTATTTAAATATATACCGTAATCGTCTTCTTCGTTGTCATCATCATTATAATCATCATCATCATCATCATCATCATCATCGCCATCCTCACCATCATCATAAACATCGACATAACCATGATCATAATAATCATTCACATTGTCTTCATTGTCTTCATTATCATCATCATCATCATCATCATCATCATCACCATCATTGTCACCATAATCATTGTCCTCATCATCATCAGAATCATTGTCCTCACCAGCATCTCCATAATCATTATAATCATCATCATCTTCATCATCATTACCAGAATTGTTGTCTTCGCCATCGTGGTTGAATAGTTTTTCATTGTTGAAATCATTTTCAAATTCACTGTTCTTCCCTACTGCATGTAATAAAACAGAAAACAAGCAGTGATCAAAACCGTTCGTTTAACGAGGCCGAGTCTAATTATTTCTACCCTAGGAAAGGGATTTTGATAGTTTTTCGTACATTAATTCTTTTTCTTTTATATTTAATATTTTATGATTTCAAAAACCGAATGTTTAGCACCCCGATTTCTTAGGGAAACATCTCAAAAGTTGTCAAATTTTACTGTTTTGGCCCTAGGGAATTTGTTGGAAAATGCCAAATTAACACATTTTCCTCGTATATACATATATTTTTTTTGTATTTCTACCCCAGAGATTTCTTTTTCAGACAAGAAATGAAAGTTATTGTAAAAGTCACCAAACTGTGAAATCTAAAAAAAGATGAACATCCAGGTTGGTCTAGGTCTTTATTATATAGTTTACTTTTCAATGTATAATACCTCTAAAATTGCCATATTGCAGTATAAATACATATCGGTGCAAATGAACTATTATTTTCGGCGCAGATAATATTTTTGGAAAAATAGCAATTTTTAGATTGCTACATTTAATATGTTTCTTTTGATGTACTGTCATCAGTTTTTAGTATAATATCCATGGACGTCTACGAACACATTTAAGCGAATCATGTGGCATTCTTCAGCGTCGTGCATTGCTTACAAAATTAGAAAACGTTGACGTCTTAGGAGCCATTCCAGCATTTTTTCCCCTAATTATTGTCGTAAAATAACATTTTCAGACAAGAAGGCGTTACAGATAATTTGTATTAAAATTTAAATATTTGTACTGTACTGTTGCATTTATGACTGCATATAATTAAAAAGTTGTGCAAAGTCATGCGCACTCGAATTAGACTCGACCTCGTTAAACATCATTGTGTGACGAATAATTCATGCTGTTATTGTTATCGTTATTTTTCAAAATTCACAGAAGGGCCAAGAGGAAATGAATTCTATGGTTTACCTGCAGATGTTGAAGGATGGTCAATTTTAGGTGAATTACTGATCTGCAAGTCACTGGAGTTTGTCCTCGATCTCTTTTTTGGGATCTAAAGTTCAAAAAAGACTTAATATTTGTATGGTGTGTAAGGTAAATAAGATAATAATTTAGCATACTATCTATCATTCAACAAAATGTAATTGATACATGTATCAAGATAATTAGATTAGAAAAAAAAGATAATAATTAAGATTTCCTCGATAATAAAGTTCTCAAAATACACATAGATAAATATGAATCAGTACATGTAGTTGCTCACCGACACATTTATACTTGACACTAGGGGCATGGACACAGTTTCAGCCTGAATTTTTCATTCCATTTATAATGTTTACAAATATTCAAATAAGTTATTTCTAATGATCATCAAAAATTGTCAAGATACAAGACAGATTTAGAGCTCCCAACCTTTGTTATGTTAACAAGGTCTGTGTCATGTTTTTGTTTTCATAGGTTAAACATGCTTCTATATGCTTGCTCAAGTTCTTCTAAGCTTCTGAGTTCTCTTTGTAAGTAAATCAACAATAATGTTAAAAAAATTTTAATGATCATAAGAATTGCCTTAGTTGGAATTTGTAAACATTAAGATTGTATATAAAAAAAGAATTTCTGTTGAAACCGTTTCCATGCCCCTCTAGGGCAAACTATCCTCTTATTACAAATGATACGAAATTTTGGACCTGAGGTGAAAATAAAGTGACTGTATGTATGCAGTATGTTGCTTTCAACTATTGAACATGCGTTGAAGTTAATGTGAGCTCTAACTGTATTAAGAGGGAAAGAAAGAGGGGGAGCATATGACATGGCTTCATCAAAAACTAAATCTTCAAATATAACAGAATGAAAAAATAAATACGAATCACATCTGAGTATTGTAAAGACGTTTTTGTTTAAACAGTGCATACTTAAGGCTATGAAAATGTTGCTCTTTTGTTACATGTATAACATGATAATTTTTTACTTTGATACTTGCATGTTGTGTATGACTAATGTAGGAACATAAATGTAATGTACTGCTAAATCATACATGTACTTTTACCCAAAGAAAGTGATAAAGACCTAACTATCTAATGATTTTTGCATTACGTAATATCATCGAAAAAGATTATAATTTATTCGCTATTTATCACTTATCCTTTATTTCAATGAAGAATCGAATTCTTCTTCCTAATGTTTTTAGGTTGTATATATATTTTTTTATCCCTCTTTATTATTTTTTTTTAATAAATGTTCACCCTAATTTTAGTATATGAACAGTACCATGCCCATTATTCTGTAAAGTACAATTAATAAACATTTTAACAACATACTCACAATTTCATCACATTGTTGACTTTCTAGTGATCGTTTTTCTGCCATGATAATCCCTTCACTTTTCAGGTAAATGGAAGATAAACATCAACATATCCCATCTTCTGAATTAAACCTGAAATGCAGATTTTAGAAACATTTCATCTAATTGCAATTATATTACAGATTCATGTGAGCTGAGAGTGCATGTAATATGGAATTCTTAAATTGAAAATAAGAATAAGTTCTGACTGGTGTATTTGAATTATGTAAATGATATAAAACAAAATGCTGTTGAGTATTATTTTAATATTCCTCCCCTCAGCTTCCCTCTGATCACTTAGTCGAAATCATAATTTAATTTTTCATTCTATTTTTTTTTACAATCTCATGTCTATGTTAGTGCCACTTGTAATCAGTTTATGTATCTGACATTTACTTTTCATCATAATGTGGCAAGGGTTAATTAACATAGTTATCTAAACAATCGACATAATAATCTGAAAGTATACATATTTTCTGACAAGTCACCGATGTTATATATCAAGTTAAAATAATTATCGGCATTCTCGTCTAAAATCATCTTGTCAAATGTTATGTTGACGTTTCAGATCATTAGGACGCCTTACTGGAAAATTGGTAAAAGTAGAAGAATAAACTATTCAAATATGCAAAGAGGGCACTAAACGGGACGGACCCCCTGGACATTTCAGAGGTCGGATCAGGTTCTTGAGAGGAGTAAACATCCCTTCTTGACTGGTGAGCCCTATGAATAGATTACGTAAATGGAATACTAGGAGTATTTCGTAGTCGCATTCATTATAACAGCAAAGGTCTTACAATTAATATAAATTGAACACCTCAGCTAACATAGTGTTGCACATTATAATTGAAAGCCCATGATCTAATGAAATATTCAATTTACATACCCGGTAATTACAAATACACTTCAAATACAAAAGCACATAAAAATCAAAAATGCACATAACAATGACAACTGCACATAACAAAATGACAAATGCTTACCACATAACGACAAAAACATATCATTTAATGACCAATCTACACCACATAGTGAATACTCATCACATGATGACAAACGTTCATTATGAAGATATAATCGAATCATATAATGACAAATTCTCATCCCATAAGACATAATCACATCACTAACTGATAAAAAAAATCATATAATGATTATTGCACATCAAAAATTAAAATCTGCCAAAACTCTGGGAGATATAAATCACTTTTTAATATATTTTTGATATATCTAATTGTCGAGTTGAAGGCCACCGAAAATTTGTCTCCTTCTCGTGTATATGAAGCAGTTTTTTAATTAAATTTGCTTCAAAGGAATATTTAAAAAAACATGGGTAGTGAATTTCCAAAAATATTATAGGAAGATATCTGGTGTACGAAGACTACATAAATGGTGTCAACTAAGAGCTTCATCATCCTTTTAATAATCAGCTTTATAATACTCATGTGTTGAATCAGAGTGATTTTATACATACAGTTATATCAACTTGTTTGAAAACCCTGTTGACTTCCCAGAGAAATATGTTGTCAAGAGGGAACAAACTGGATATGAATACGTTTCCATGTCAGTTTTTGTACACTTGAATAATTTACAAATAGACAAAACTTTCTGACAAATCGATGTATCTATCAGACAAGTTAACGAGGAAAATTTAAGTGATGGCAGTTATATGTCACCATATAAATATATAAACAGGAAGAAATCATATTTAATCCATTAGAGTTAATGCATTAAATTATAGTCATGTAATGTATTACAAATTTATAAATCCCAATAGAACCACTAAGTGTCGTTTTCATATTAAATCGATGTATCATACGCCTTTTTTATTTTTTGGGACATCCATCTATACAGTGTAGTATTTGATACAGCTCAAAGAACCTGAATTTTTTTTGCATTAGTTAAAAAATCAAATCAGATGCTTTGTATTATTTAATGCAAAATTTTTTAGACAACGTTTTCCTAAGGGAGATCGGATCGATTAATCATGGCTTAGAACCGGAGATAAAAACAACTTTTATGCTATTTAAAAATTATCTTAAAAATGGAGATTTTAAGTAAATTGAATCAACTGACGTCTATATAGATGACTACATTACGAATGTATATCATGAATAATCATTTAGTGTTAATTTATATTAGACTCAAAAGTTAATAAAAAAAGATGTTTATGTTATTATTACCTCGTGCAGATAAGAGATCCACTGTTGTTTTGCTTTTAAAGCATACGATTGCTATGGGATCCCGTCTTCTATGTATGCATGTCACGACACCCTAAACTTGATCAGTGATAACAAAACTATTTTTCTATTTACAATTTTATATATAATATAAAAACAAATATGTACAAATATACAAAATGAAAATTAAAGAATTTCAAAATGTCTATCAGTGTCCATCCTGAGACCACGTTCCTAAATCTGTCCCCGCCTCCTGTGTTTAACGGTCCATGACCTACGGGTACCACGCCCTTACACCAAATGCCACCACGTCCTCGACGTCCCGCGCCTATCCCACGCGTCTTAAGCGTCTGCAATGCTGCCAAATCCGGGAAACCACGTTTCCTCTCTCACGGTCTCGGCCCAGCGTACCACGCCCTTAGGTTGCCTCCGCCGACAGCACCAAGTCATACTAACGTACATGTATCAATAGGGACCTTCAACAAATATGCGTAGACATAATAAGCTTGACCCCGAACGGGCTGCCTTACAACATAACATAAATGTTTACACATATACTTGTTTAAACATACAGTTTTAACTAACATGTATCACACCGCTTCGCAAAGCAAAATAATAATACAATGTAACGTTACACTCTGAGTAATAAACTAATATCATTACTTTACGCTTAAACTCACGGCATGTGCACGTGGTAAAATTCCCGTATACAATTCAAACACTTTCTCGTGGATAAAAATAGAATAAGCTCAATTAACATAATACTGCATTACTTTTTAATATAATAAATGTAAGTAAATTACACTTACCCTGATTGGAGATTCAGTTACCACGAAAAACTACCTAACCCTCCATGGACATAACTGTGAAACTACTTTCACTGGTCAAGGAAAACGTGCGCTACCCAAGACAAACCTGACATCACCTTATATAGCTACTGGCCAAATATTTAAATCACCTGAGCGTTACAATGGGGCTCCTTGCAGGATAAACACTAAATACAAATAAGGCTCAACGCAGGGCAATACTAATAAAAGAAAAACAAATAAACATGTAACAAAATCAACTTTGATTGTGACATCACCTCCCCAATTCAAGAAAGTTCACTGAACTTGTGCAAAACTCACAATCAACAACAACAAAAAACATATGTACAAAACTACAATGTTCATAATGTCTCACTCAAATCCTACAGCCTACTTAGACAATCGGCTCCCACGTTCTCTGATCCTTTAATCGCCACAATACGGAACCTGTAAGGCTGCAAAAGTAAGGACCATCTCATTAGTCTTGCATTAAGCACTTTAGATTGAGATAAATAAATCAGCGGCTGATGGTCTGTCTCCAACATAAATTGTTTTCCGTACAAATATCTCTGAAATTTCTGAACTGCCCATATGATAGCAAAACATTCTTTCTCGATCGTAGAATACTTAACTTGTTGCGCTGTAAGTTTCTTACTGGCGTAAGCAACGGGTTTCTTGATACCATTCTCATACTGGAGAAGAACCGCTCCAATGCCAACATCTGATGCGTCTGTTTGCAAGATGAATTCTTCGTTGATGTCCGGCAGCTTTAGTACTGGCGTTACCATTAGTGCTGATTTCAGGGTGATGAAAGCGTTCTGCTGAGTCTCTCCCCACACAACTTTGTTTGGCTGTCCCTTTTTCGTCAGGTCGGATAATGGTGCGGCAACAGCTGAAAAATGGGGAATAAACTTACGATAAAACCCGACCAAACCGAGAAAAGATCTTACTTGTTTCTTTGTTGTAGGTCTTATACAGTTCTGGATTGCTTCGACCTTATCTGGAATTGGTCTGAGTTCCTCTTTTCCTGCAATGTATCCCAAACATTCTATACTGCTGAATCCAATGAAACATTTGCTTGGCTTGGCTGTTAAGTTAGCTGCCCGCAATCTTTGTAGGAACTCCTTTATCACCATCAAATGGTCCTGAAAAGTTCTAGTATAAATAATCACATCATCAATGAAATTGTCAATTGATTGCATCCCTGCTAATAACTTTCTCATTAAACGGGTGAAACTAGCAGAAGCATTCACTAGCCCGAACGGCATAACCTTAAATTGATAGAGTCCAAGAGGTGATTGGAACGCCGTTATTTCTCTTGCAGACTCTGCCAAAGGAAGTTGCCAATACCCTTTGCACAAATCAAACTTGGAAACATATTTACAACCTGCTAACTGTACAAATACATCGTCTATGTTTGGAATAGTCTCGGCATCAAACACTGTAATTTTATTGATTGCTCTGAAGTCAATACAAAATCTATTTGCACCGTCTTTCTTTTTCACAATCACAATGGGTGAACAATATGGACTGTTCGAACTTTCAATCACTCCCGACTTTAGCATGTTTCTTACTTCCTCGCACACTTCATCACGAGTTGTAAAAGGTAAAGGGTATGGTTTGGATCGCACAGGCTTGTCACTCGTCAACTTTATATAGTGCTCATCCAATGTCGTACATCCTGGAATATCTGATAACACATCACTATACTCTTCAAGTAACGATTTCACTTGTTCATGTTCACTTATTGTCAGTTCATCACTTACTTTGACATCACTGGGTTTCTCCTTCGAAGTGGGTAGTGTTGAATCTATCAGATCACTGTCGTCAACTGAATCGTCTTCTTCAACATCCACCATAGCTGCACTAGCGACACCTAAGATACCAGCATCAACACAACATTCTTTCCTGTCAAAATATAACTTGAGCATATTTGCATGGAATGTCTTAATTTTGCCGTTCATGTCTATTCTATAATCAACTTTCCCCAATTTCTTCACTATCTCAAAAGGACCTTTCCATTGCATTAACAATTTGTTGCTATCTGTTGGTAAAAGTACAAGCACCTTCTCACCTACTGACATGTCTCTGTTTTTAGCCTTCTTGTTGTAGTGTGCTCGGTAACGTTCGGATGACTTCTCTAAATTCTCTCTGGCCAACTGACAAGTAGACTCTAGGCGTTCTCTTAGATCAACAACATATTGATAAGTACTTCTCACCTCAGAATCCGTCTCTTCTTTTGTCCAAAGCTCTCGTAGGATTCTCATCGGACCCCTGACTCTGTGTCCGTATACCAATTCGAATGGCGAAAATCCCAAGCTCTCCTGTGGGGCATCTCGATACGCAAAAAGTGCTGCTGACAGGTACTTTTCCCAGTCTTTCGGCCGCTCTGAACACAGTCGTCGAAGAATCTGCTTCAGGGTACCATTAAATCTCTCCACCAAGCCGTTACACATCGGGTGATAGGGTGTCGTGGATAACTGTTTCATCGAAAGTAAACGACTTACTTCACCCATCAACTCTGAAGTAAACTGTGTCCCCATGTCTGTCAGCATCTCTTTCGGAACTCCGATTCTGCAAAATATATCTACTAATGCCTCAGCTACTCTTTCAGTTTCTATACCTTTGAGTGCAACCGCTTCTGGATAGCGTGTTGAAAAGTCAACTAAAGTTAAAATATAACGATTACCGTTATCTGTCATTGGCTGTATTGGTCCCACCAGATCAACTGCTACTCGTCTGAATGGCTCATCTATGATCGGCATAACACTCATTGGAACTTTAGTTGTCCTACCTTTAGGAGTAGTCCTCTGACATATGTCGCATGATCGACAAAACCGTCTTGCGTCAGCCTGGACTCCTGGCCAATAAAACTCAGCTAGCACTTTATCAATTGTCCTTGATGTAGCTAAATGACCTGCCATTAAAGACTCATGTGCAAGTGATAAAACTTTCATTCTGTACTTCTTAGGAACAACTAGTTGAGTAAACTGCTTACCATTCTCGACTTTCTCTGACTGGAAAACTCGAAACAGCATACCTTTCTTCAAAATGTACTTCACTCTGTTGCCGTTGGTTTCCTTTCCAACCAAAGCTCTAAGATTCTTCAGCGTCTCGTCTTCTTCCTGTGCTTTTAACATATCCTCTGGACAAACTTCAGATCCTATTATTTCTGGAACAGAAAGAGGTTTTATCTTCTTACCTTCCCTGCGTTTCTGTTGTCTAGTCACTACAGCATTCACAACACTAGGCTTCCAGTCCTTGTTCGGATCGTGAGGATCTCTAGCATGCGGAATGTTTCCGATAATCAAAGGATATAATGGAGCATTTAGGCACCACGCATTCACTTCTCCTACGAAATACGGAGTGTCAACATTCACCTTTGCGATAGGGGTTTCAATTTTGGATCCGTCCGCCAAAACACACACTTGATGGTCTCCAGTAAGTTGATCATCATAGACAAGACTCCTACGCACTATTACACCATTGCATCCCGTGTCTCTAAGTACTTGAACAGACTGATCATTAATTTCACCAACACAAACAGGCATCTGATGTGAGAAATTAGCTACACTGCAAGCTGATGTAGTTAATAAGTCTGACGAATTTGCCATTGAAAATGTTGAAGTTGATGTTATAGATGTAAAAGCAGAGCACTTGCCTGAATCTCTGTGTTCCTTCAAACTGCTTCCTGACTCACTTGAAGCATCCGCTTTCACCGCAAAGCTTTGATTCTTACTTGATGACTGTTTACACTGCGAGGCTATATGTCCTAGCCTGGAACATTTGTAGCATCGAATATCCTTCCCTGTCTTCTTCTGTTGTGAAAAGGACTGACCATTAGTCTTCGGCGGCACTTGCTCCTTCTGGCTGCGTTGATCTCTTGCTGCAACTGGATTTCTGTTTTCAAATGTCGTTTCCTTTTTGCTAGAAGAAACTAAAGTTAATATGTTTACATGACGTGCCTCTTTGAACTGATCCGCTAACATACACATCTCTTCAATACTTTTTGGAATACGCTCCTTTAGGAACAACGATAAGTCTCTATTACAGATTGATATGAACTGATCTCGCAACACTAAGTCATATAGTCCGTTGTAAGTTTTGTTAACTTTTCCAAACTCAATCCATCTATCTAGATAACTTCCTAAACGAACTGCGAATTGTGTAAAGGTTTCACCTACCTCTGGTCTACACCTACGGAAATATTCTCGAAAACCGTCCTCTGTTTTCTCAAACCTCCTCAGCAAAGCTGTTTTAAGGGCTGCATAATCCAGAGCCTTTTCTTGTGGAAGTAGGGCATAGACATCAAGAGCTCGTCCTTTAAGTAATGCGCTTAAGTTCACGGCCCACATTCCTTCGTTCCACTTCTGTGCTATAGCGTATCTTTCAAATCGTCTAAGAAAAGAGTCTATGTCATCTTTAACCTCATCAAAGTATGGCATTTTAGGAACCTTTGCTAATGAACCATCAGATATGTCTGACTTAACAGCTTTAGATTCTGTCTCTTTCAAACTCAACTGGTACTTAAGTTCTTGTACATTAGCTTGGTACTTACTTTCGAGTGCATCTAGAGATTTCTTTTCTTCTAGACGGAGCTTCTCTACTTCCAAAGCTTCTCTCTTCAACTCATAGTCTCTGTCCTCCTTTTGTCTCTCTCTCTGCTCAACTCTGAGTTCTCGCAGATGTGCCTGTTGTTCACGGATGAACCTCTGAAGATCCGCTCCCGTCAACTCCAAACTTTGACCATATGCAGTCAGCTCTTTTAACAAATCCATCTCAAAAATCGCCAGTAAATAAACCAACTATCAAACAACATAAACTGACACAAAAATGACAAAGCAAAATATCACTCCAGGAAAACTGAACTAAATCGAAATCAAACCTTCATAATACAAACTAATTCATGGTAACCTCCTCTCCTCTCAGGGTCCCCTAACTTCTATCTGAACGTCTCTCTACAACAATACAATAAAAAAAATATTATAACTTCAATACATGAAAATACTATAATATTTTTCCAACGTTCAATCCAATTGACACAAAAAACATTCTTTTAAAAAAAAACAATCACTGATCAAAGCTAACATCATCATCCCACTTCTGACACCATTGTCACGACACCCTAGGCTTGATCAGTGATAACAAAACTATTTTTCTATTTACAATTTTATATATATAATATAAAAACAAATATGTACAAATATACAAAATGAAAATTAAAGAATTTCAAAATGTCTATCAGTGTCCATCCTGAGACCACGTTCCTTTATCCGTCCCCGCCTCCTGTGTTTAACGGTCCATGACCTACGGGTACCACGCCCTTACACCAAATGCCACCACGTCCTCGACGTCCCGCGCCTATCCCACGCGTCTTAAGCGTCTGCAATGCTGCCAAATCCGGGAAACCACGTTTCCTCTCTCACGGTCTCGGCCCAGCGTACCACGCCCTTAGGTTGCCTCCGCCGACAGCACCAAGTCATACTAACGTACATGTATCAATAGGGACCTTCAACAAATATGCGTAGACATAATAAGCTTGACCCCGAACGGGCTGCCTTACAACATAACATAAATGTTTACACATATACTTGTTTAAACATACAGTTTTAACTAACATGTATCACACCGCTTCGCAAAGCAAAATAATAATACAATGTAACGTTACACTCTGAGTAATAAACTAATATCATTACTTTACGCTTAAACTCACGGCATGTGCACGTGGTAAAATTCCCGTATACAATTCAAACACTTTCTCGTGGCTAAAAATAGAATAAGCTCAATTAACATAATACTGCATTACTTTTTAATATAATAAATGTAAGTAAATTACACTTACCCTGATTGGAGATTCAGTTACCACGAAAAACTACCTAACCCTCCATGGACATGTGAAACTACTTTCACTGGTCAAGGAAAACGTGCGCTGCCCAAGACAAACCTGACATCACCTTATATAGCGACTGGCCAAATATTTAAATCACCTGAGCGTTACAATGGGGCTCCTTGCAGGATAAAAACTAAATACAAATAAGGCCCAACACAGGACAATACTAATAAAAGAAAACAAATAAACATATAACAAAATCAACTTTGATTGTGACAATGCATTTTGGGTGACCCAAGGGGAAATTCAATTAAATCCTTTTTTAAAGCACAAATTATATTGATGCATCGTTTCGAAATTGGAAATATTTTATTTCACTGCCATATTCTGAATTTCTCTTGCAGTAAATGTCTTTCTTTATTCTAGTAAACCATATGTGAATAGACATTCTATATTATTGAAAACGAAAGTAGCAATGTTTTTAATATTGAAGAGGGGGTCCCTGTGGGGATTATCATAGGTAAATTTATACAGGAAGTTTTCCGATTTGAATTGATCATATTTTAATGTATAATGTAAGGTGGCATATTTCTGCCCGCTACAGGCAAGGTAGATTATGTTAACATACAAGACAAGAAAACATTGATGTAACCATCAATTGTCGCCCGGAAACTATATAAAGTAAACTATGGAAATGAGTCTTGATTATCAAACAGCTTCGATATGTGTGAAAAGGCATGCGTCTAATTGATGGAGACGATAGTCGCGAATATTTTGAAAACTTATAGTCGGATAAAAATCAAACAAAAACGATACCTTTTTAAACTTGATCAATTCCTCAAGTAAATGTTGGCTGCATAAAATATAAATTGAAGTTAGACGCATGCATCACCTGATATTCAAAAATGTATTAATTTTCAATTTTAGAATATAAAACACGAACTGTGCAGAGTACGTTTTTATGCGAGAAGTAAAATTCGATGTTCTAAAAAAGGGACCTGTCATTTTTTCGATAGTAAAAAATAAGCTACTTTATATATTAAACATGAAAAACATATATATTTTTACAGTTTCACTTTATGGAAGAAAATATATTATGTATCTCGAAATTTATAAAGGGATAAAACATTCTGATTAACAATCTTTTCAGCGTTTAGAAAACATTTAATTCTGAATAACTACTCCCACCCTAATCCCCATACACCAACACTTAAACTTATATGTATAGAGCAGCCCGGTCCTCCGGGCTGCAATAATTTTGTTGACAAGCAAGTTACAAATCTTGTGTAAGAATCTGATATTAATATGGTTGAAATCACGTACTTAGTCCGTAACTGATATCGTTAGATGCTAGATGCAACATAATTATGACAAGATGCGGTTTACGTATGTTAAGGTCAAGATCTAGTAAATAACTTTAGACTAATGTTTTGGTGCTAGATCCATTATGACGTCATAATCAATTTCAACTTTCCATTTCCCGTACTTTACGGCTTTAGCATAATTATGTAGAAAATAGGGTATTTTCATGACATTCAATTTGAAATCACGTGAAAAGTAAACCGGATACCTATAATAAATTTGATATTAATTTAAAGAAAAGGTCATGAACATAGTAAATACCGTTTTCTGAGAGACTGTAGGCAATCTGGATACATTTCCTTTGTCAAATATGAAAAAAAATCCCATATTCATGAATGGTTTTCTTAATTTTTTATTGAAAATGACAGTTTAAAATACAGTTTGTCATCTTGTTTATTTACAAAATATGCCCCGAAACACCTTATTTGACCAAGCTAAAGTTGTAAAGCATCAATAAAGGAATTTATTTCTCAAGTTTGATAAATCTGTAGGCACCTTTTATTTACTAGATCTTGACCTTAACATGCGAGATAATTATGTAGACATGCAAGATATTTAAGTCAACATGCGCTTTGATTATGTAAACATGCAACTTATTTATGTGAGCATGCAAGTAAATTATGTTAACATACAAGATAATTATGTTAACATGCTACTTATTTATTTCAACATGCCACTTAGTTATGTCAACATGCAAGAAAATAAGTTGCATATCAACTTACATATCTTGCATGTTAACATAAATATATTGCATGTTGAAATAAAAAAGTAGCATGTTGACATAATTATCTTCGATGTTAACATAAATAATAAAGGCGCATGTTAACATAATTATCTTGCATGTAAACATAAATAAGTCGCATGTTGACATAATTATCTTGCATGATGACATAAATAAGTCGCATGTCTAAATAATTATGTTGCATCTTGCATCTAAAATGTCAGATACAGGCGTTAATAAGTAAATTTACTCATATTTAAATTATATTTTCTTATAATATTGGTAACTTGCATGTCAACATAATAAACTTGCTTGACATCAATGTGTTGTATATCTACATAATTATGTTGCATGTTAACATAATTTATCTTGCATATAGGGGGCAAAAATATGCCACAATAATAATGCATATAAAAGGTTTGGATATATATTCCTTAAATGTAATAGATCCTTTCCTTGTTATACAAAAAGTGATTAAAATGCGATTGTCAAAAGAAAATTGAGATCATTTACAGGAAAATGTATATTATACATACATGTATGTATAAAAATTATAAAGACACATGCTCTGAAAAAATCTTCCAGAGCTCGGTATTATACATATACCTTGATTACAGTGTTTATTGAATGGGAAGATTCCATTATTTTTTTTTCTTTAAAGAAAAATTAATACTTTCATTTTACATATATTCAAATTCAAGTTAAAGACACTGATGAGATAGATAATAATTTATCTGATTCGCATATATATATCTGGGCAGTACAGAGCCTTTGGATTTTTACCTTGGCAGACACTTTTTTTCATATATTAATAAATTTTCTATTATATTGTATATTATATCTTCTTGGTTAAATTGAAGAAAAGTTTTAATTTAAATGATTAAGTTATTTCTGGACGTTCAGACATTATCTTGTACAAAGAAAAATAAATGTCTTCAGTTCGGCGATTAGTTCATTTTGAGGAAAAATATTTTTCCGGTAAAGGTTGATATTTAAGATAAAATCAAAATACGTAATTCTTAATTCAGTGGGGAGTATATTCCAAAAACGTCTTGGACTATATGATAAATAAGAAGTAGGTTCAGAGGAAATGATCAAATAATTTTTTTCCAAACTGATTGATCGACTTCAATTCCTTCATTTCCTGATTTAGAAAACTCCACTTATTATTTGTGTCAGTTACAAAGGATTTCTTTTTAAAGCTATCAAGTCTATATTTTTGAATTGTGTATACATGCATGTACGATTTAACAGCAAAATCGATTCTGAATAACGCAAAGAAATGGTAACACTGGCTCAATGTTTTGTGAAAATAAAATAAATTGGATGCGAGTGGGCTATCGAACGTGAACATTTTTAGAACAAATAATATAGTGAAAGGCATGTAAAAGATGTTTATTTTCAAACTTACAAAAGATAGGTATAAAGATATACTCTAAATAAAAATAATTATTTAATTTTGCTTTACATATAAGCGCTTCTGAAAGAAAAGATCACTACAATGCAAACATTTAAAACAATATCTCCACAAAATGTTTTGACTATATAACCGCCCGTTTTTAGTGTAATACTACATTACTCCACTTGAAATTTTAGAACATCATGTACAAGGGAATTTCTTCCTGAAGAATGGTTGATTGGGTTAATCAAACTAATATATAAGAGCAATAGAGAAACCCACAAAACCTGAAAATTACCGCCCCGTTGCATTGCTTACATGTAGTTGCTTAAGAAAAGTTTTTACATGTATTTTAAATAATAGATTGGAAGTGCACAAAAATGAAATCAACCTACTTAAAGAAAATCAAGCGGCTTTTATGAAAGAATATTCTACACTTCATCATATTCTTACCTTACTTTATAAAACATCTTAATGCAAAGAAAAAAAACTTTTTTGCGCATTTGTTGACTTCAAACATGCATTTGATACAGTATGGCGATATGGGCTTTGTACCAAATTGCATATTAGTAGAATAAACGGAAAATGTTTCAAATACATTTATAGACAAAACATGTTCAAAGGGGTTAAATCTATGATAAAAATTAATGTCATGTCCATAGAATTTTTAATCTGCAATGTAGGAGTGAGGCAGGGAGAAAATCTCTCACAATACCTATTTAAAATTATATTAATGATTTTGTAGATTATTTTTACTGAACGCGAATATAACATGCTTGCAAAGTGTTTTAAGATCTATTTTATGAATGAATTACTGATGTAATTTAAATTGTTGGTTCTTTTTTATGCGGACAATACTGTTATTATGGCTGAATCAGCTGATGACTTACACCATACCTAATGTATTCTACAAATACTGTTTACAAAGAAATTTAAATGTGAATGTAGAGAAAAAACGCAGATTCTTGTATTTTCTATTTTTCGGTCCTATGTTACATGTAAAAAGAAAATTTCATTACGAGAACATAGTTATTGAGAATGTCAGAGAATTAAAATATTTAGGCGTTGTTTTTTCACTCTCAGATTCCTTTTGTTAAACATTTAAATTTCTTTGTAAACAGTATTTGTGGAAGTTTTAAAGTGTTTGTATTTGGTGTGAAAAGTTCCACACCATCGTACATGGTATATATGTTGATACAGATCGTTTTCCTTTGTATATTTCGGTGTATTGTAAAATGGTTTCTTATTGGGCAAAGTTCTTTCTGGCCCGCAAAATAAAATTGTAAATGTTTAAACAGTACTGTTTTATGGAAACTTAACAAACCCATGATTAGATTGTAAAACACGCCAAAAAACTTGAAACGGATTAGGCAACACATTTGCAATACGTCAGTGAATAAACGGATACATACTAATTGTAGTGTGCTGTATTCTTTTGGGAGAAATGTGACTTTTTACAGCTTGAAAAAAACTCAAATCACACCCTTTATAAAGGTAACGTGCCTTATATAGTGCCTCGCCATCAAAGAGTATTAGGGAGAGAGGGAGAGTTACGCAATTGAAATATGTCAAAAATAATAAGGTTCGAAATTTAAGTTGTATACAACATTTTTAATGCTAATCTTAGATAATAAAACAGGAATTCATTAAACAGAACCAAGAAATGTCCTTTCTGCTCTTGCATCTAGTTATTACATCAATTTAGCTACCAGTGCAACATATTTCAAAAATAATATAACTTTTTTTAAAATGTAAAGCTACATTTTCTTTTTCATTGAAAAAGGAATGCTACGAGGGTTGTCCCAAAATTTCGTAGACTGAGCTCATATATTTTAAAGAAATTAATGTATCTTTATAAAATTTTCAGGGTGGATAAAGCGTGTTCTTTGCAGATAAATTACGAAGTTTTATGATGTTTACTTGAAAACTTTTCGAGTAATAACATTTAAAGTGATATCGTTCTCTAACACCCGGAGCAATCTGCAACGTCAAAAAATACAAATGTCAACAGTTCAAATTTTTGGAGAAAATATTTCAATTACCAGAATCAAATTCTTATAGTTAAACGAAACTGTTATAGTTATAAATATGAAATATCTTAATTACTATGATATGATCAAACATTAAAATATGTAAACAAAGTATATGCATGTACAGTTATGAAATAATAATAATTTGAAAACGCTACAGTTCTACGGGCTTTTTGTCTGTTTTCTCTAAGGGAGTTGCAAAATGCAACTCTTGCCCATTTCTTAGCCCCGTCTTTAATTTAGCTACTGTTATTCACATATACATAGAGATTCTAAATACTCGGGATGAGAAAAAGTTTCCGAGTCTACCAAACCGTTATGACTGGTACATAACTCTTTTTGTAAGAGTGAATTCAGGATCAAAACACTTGATCATAGTCCAGTGCGCCGCCTGTGCCAACGCGGCCGCCATTTTTCAGAAAGTCGGATTTCAACCTCATGTATATAAAACGTTATAAAAATCATATTTATCAAAGCATAAACACCAAAATTTGGGGAAATGTAGCTAATAGAACAGTATTAAGAATTTTCATTTCCATTAAAAAAATACGAGGTAGTAATTACTCTCCCGTAGGATTTTAAATATAATATACAAAATTTTAATTGCAACTCTTGGGCATTGCGCCGCCTACCTACACCGGACAATGAAATGTGTCTTTTAAATTGGAATAATTTGTGTAGTTACTCCATATTTGTCCATAAATTTGTTAGATAGTGTTGGTTTAATCTATATACGAAGTTTCATTAATGTATGACATAGGGTTCCTACAAAACAACTCTTGTCTACGGAATTTTGGGACAACCCTCGTACAGCGTAATAAAATTTTGCAAAATCAAAAGAAAAAATAGAGTTTCTTTAAACTAGAAATACATGTAATAAATCATATTTTAAAGAATGTTTTACTAAGTTTATTTTGAAAATAATTTAATAATCATTATTGACTAGACACTTTATTTGTTTTATTTTTTAAGTCTTTGTAGAAATTCCGCTGAATCATACATATGATAGTGTTTCGGTCTTAAAACAAATTCAAATTTATGTATGAATCTATTTTTAAGCTCACCTGAGTTGAAAGCTCAAGTAAGCTTTTCTGATCACATTTTGTAGGGCGTCCATCTGTCTGTCTGCATGTAGCTGTCCGTCTGGCTGTAAACTTTTCACATTTTCATTTCTACTCCAGAACCACTGGATACATTTCATCCACAATGCCACAGAGCATCCTTTGGTAAAAGAGATTCAAGTGACACTTATTTAAGGAGAATTAATTCAGAAATAGTGAAAATTTGAGACATATGTGTTAAAAATCTTCTTCTCAAGAATCCCTATGTCAGGAAAGAAGAAAATTATTGTGAAACATCCTCAGGTAATGTAGATTCAATTTTTTTCAAATCATGACTCCCAGGAGATAGAGCAAGGCCACAATGGGTGATCAAAATTTTACACAGAAATAAATCTATATAGGAAAATTGTTTAAAAATCTTCTCAAAAATAGCACAGCCATTATTAGTCATATTTATATGGAAACATTCTTGGGTAGTGTAGATTCATTTTTGTTTAAATTATGACCCCAGTGGTAGGGCGGGATAACAATGGCCGATCAAAGTTTTACATGGAAATATATAAGAAATTTCTTTACAAATCTTCTTCTCAAGAATAGCAAAGCCTTGATTAGTCTTATTTATATAGAATCTGAAGCATCCTTACATTCAAGTTTGTTCAAGACATGACCCCCAGAATAAGGCGGGTCACAATGGTCGATCAAAGTTTTACTAAGAAATATATAGCAAAAATATTTCAAGGACAGCAAATCCATGGTTGGTTACATTTCAGTTGGGAGAGTGGAGCCACAATGTAAGTTCAAATGTTAAGGGCAATAAAGCCACAGTTAGTCATAGACTAAATACAATCATCCTTAGTTAGTGTAGATTCAATCCTCTAAGGATTGGTTCGGGCCACTTTTAAATTGATTTCTGCGTTTTCCTAGCCACAGTGCCCATGTGAGCGATGAAGTCAATGAGCCTCTTTGTTTCCGAATACTTTTATTTATATGGTGTCCTACTTGTGGAAATTTAAACTTGTAAATATAAATATCGTTATCATCTTAAATTCATACTATTCTAAGCCTTACATTTAACTTTGAAAAAAAAAAAATTCTTCTCTTTATTCAATTTTGTTGATTTTAGTATCTTTTGAATGATTCCATTTTTTATTTATTCAAAAACCAGATCACTGGTACAAGAGATACATATACCGTGTATACAAGCAAAAATAACCGCCAGGGGTAAAAAAAAAATGACGATATATAAATTAAAAGAAAACGTGAAGTTAACATATATTTATGCAGTTGTATATATGAATAATTCAAAGAAGACAGTGTTGAAAATTTTCCTGAAAAATTTTGACAATGTTTTTTGTATTTCTACTTTTTTGCTTTCAAATAATCATTAAAAATTGAAAGTGTTATGATTTTACATTTGTTTTGGAGAAATAATATTATGTCATTCAAAAAATACTTGCATTCCGAAACATAATGAAAATCATCACCAATATTTTTACAATCACTAATGGTACATATTTTTTAGTTTCTATCAATATTATTCTATCTACCTGTTTCAATTGGCAAATAATGATTAACCGTTCGTAGTTTTGTAAATGATTTCATTGTATATAGATTTTGGATTACCCAGAATGGTATTATTAATGTATCTAATTCTTATGGCCACGCAGTTCTATCTGAAATAAGATTTTAAGGGTAAGTCTCAAATACCATAAATCAAGCAATCAAAGTAAATGCAATAATTTACAGGGTATGTACTCTAGAAAATTTGATTTCAAGTAATCCTTGCAATAAGAGTATAAAACTGTTCATTCCAAATATTAAAAAATATTTAAATATTTAAATTTCTTTTAAAACAGAAATTGTCAATTTCGTACAGATGCGTTATGATCAGTTAATTATTTTTAAAAATAGTCTTAATTATTCTAATTTTTTTTTATATAACTAACAACCTCCCCCAAAAAAGAGCCTATATTTAGCTTATAAAGTTGTTTTTTTCTCTCATGATTATAGATATCATTTTATTTAACATATATTTTTATGATTTTCGAAAATAAATGTTGTCTGTAGCAAGTTAGATTCTCAGGGAATATCAATCTTCCTAAACATGAAGTAACTGTACAATTCAGAGTTATCTTTCATTGACAACATTGAGGTGTGATCCAAAGAGAATCAGACAATAAATCGGCACAATTTTTTAAATATACAGTAAAAATTTTCAAAAATAAACATATTACTAGAAGACAAAAAATCCGTAAAACTTTGCTGACAGATTTCGTTTAAAGCTTCAACAGCTTATTTTAAAGTACTGTAATATATATTGCTGCGAATAAATTTTAGGAGCTGTGTATTTCTCTTTTAAGCTTAATTTAGAGCTAACTTCTGCCGTCCTGAGCACACGTTGCCTGGCGTTCTCCTGTTTGTCTTTTTGTAAATGTTTCATATTTTCATTTTTGACTACTTTAAGTAAACTGATGGGCCTATTTTAATCAAAGCTGGTACAAATCATTAGTAAGGTAAATCTAAATGTGCTCAAATGAAAGACAAAACCATTACAAAGTGGAGATGATTAAGGGAATTGAGAAACGAGGGTTGGTTCAATACAAAATCTTCTCATAAACTACTAACTTAAAGCCAGAAAAAGTAAAACTTTAGCTGCCTGAGGTAGTGTAATTTTGAATTTTATAAAATTATCAAAAGGGATCCACGTTTTATAATGACATTTACGTATATACAATAAATCGTTTAAAACCTTTTCAATACCTTCTGTAAAAGAATTGTTAGTATTTGAAATTTTTCTGATGAGGTGTAGATTCTTTATTGTTCAAAAATGGAAATAGATAGGGTGGAGAAACAAAAGGGGAAATTAAGGGGTTATATACTGAAATTAACTATTTCATCTCTGACATAGGGAGCATATCTTTTTATGCAGTAAATGTCTTCAAAAATCAAAGGAGTGGTGAAAAAAATGCTTTTGTTTACTCAAATAGAGAAAATACATGAAAATATATTATTTTACTACTCTATATTGATCGAATGTATTCATTAGAATACTTTAATTGGTTTTATATTATGTCAAGTAGTGCAAATTACAATTTACTCTATTTTTTTCAGATGGTTTGTCAGTCTAAATACACATTAAAATAAGGGTGCAGAGTAGAGAAAATCCTTATAAAATTCATATGAATTATACGAGCAAATTTATAATTATGATCTTTTATAGATCTAGAACCACTAGATCAGAAACGTATGTCAATGCTTCTTGAGATAGTAAATTTATTTGTTTACACTTAAACGTCCCTTTCGAAAATGTTTCACTCATATGGAAATGCCATCACTTGTCGATGGAGGGCTGCGAACAGTTTATAGAGCCAGCAAACCACCAGAATATGCCTTATAGGTTTTGGACGAAATCTAAGTTTGAAATCACAATGCCTGTTATATGTTATTTGTTGTGCACAACACCATGTTACTTTACATTAATTTTTTGCTCCCACAAAACACAGTCTGTAGCACATGTGAAGCATCAAATATATCAGAGACGTTGAAAAATGCCAAAAACATTAACTTTATGGCGGTTATTTCAAATTTTGTACGTGGCCATAATCAAGTGCCTATTTTTGGAGACAAAAAACTTTATGCCTTTTTGCATCTTTTTGCAAAATATTTTAGAGGTACTCGAGTGTGGCCAACATGAATTTTACATATTTTCAACGTTTAGCTATCAGAAATTGAAGCAAGTTCCTCCATTTCAACAGAAATTAAAAGTTTATTATATGCGTAAAATATTGATTTTTAGTAAATCAGATTTTATTCTTGATAACTACATTATCACTAAATTGTCGATTACTTTGATGTAGAACATTTTAAACTTACATTTAACTTTCATTATTTCAGTTTTAAATTTTAAAAAAAGACGTTATTTCATTCATGCTTAAGTGCATTTTATCATGAATAAAGTTGACTGTTCTTTGAAATTCTTATAGAAAGTTTGCTATAGATTTCTTATTTTACATTATAATTTTACATATTAAACGTTGTCTTTTTTAATGTATTTGTAGCAATAATTATAAAAATAAATACCAAAAGTATTACATATTTTTAACTGACGTCTTCTTTTTTAATATAAAGAACAGCAGTTCACATCCATGTAATCATCTCTTGTTGCTTTATCATATTTTAAGGATTTGGGCAGAACCATTGAACAAGTCCAAAAAGCAAAAGCACACAAAGAAAAATCCTCTAATTACCTGTGACATCTTTTAAACATTTATTTGTCTGCTTATAGAAATCCCTTACGTTGTGTATGATTCGAAACCTTCGAATTCATTATCCTGATCACAACAAAACATGAGAAGAAATTGCAATTTCTCTTTATTACTTAACTTTTCTATCGTCAACTTCCCTAACTTTTGCAGCAATATACATTCATCACCTGTATACGGAGTCTATATATCTTAGTTGATTCAATGCGCAATAGCATGCTCTACGTATGAACAATTTCTAAAACGAGGTAAATTATTAACATACAAGTTGATGAAACAAGAATATCGTTTAAAGTCTCGTTTAAAGTCAGCATTTCGTACATTATATGGTCGCTACAATGACCTTGTCAATAAATGCAATTTATCACTGAGTCAAATGCTGACTGACGTTTTTTATACATTGAATTGACGATAGATTAATCCATTATTTCCCGATCATGACAAGGAGCACACGGCGGGTGTGACCGGTCAGCAGGGAATGCTCACTCCTCCATTGCACCTGATCCCACCTCTGATGTTTCGGGGGTCCGTGTTTGCTCTGCTCCACTTTTGTATTGTTTAATGGACTTTGATATTGAATATTGAATACTGTTCGACATCTCCATATCCTTCATTAGGCACCATTTGTAACATTGTAATATGCGAGGGTGTTAATAAGACAACTTATTTTGTGTTTTGCATCACCTCACCATTACTGCAGATAGAAAACCCTTTCAGAAACATGCATCAACCTCTTTATAAAATCATTGTCATAGTTTTGATACCTTCTTCTCTTGTTGAAATTTTCAACAATTAAATCAATCATTATCTCTCACCATTTCAATTTAACGATATAAAGTACTTGGAAACACCTGAATCAAACACCCTATAAATTCATTCTCTAGGAAAGTGGGTTTTCATCCCTTTTCTTTAAAAAATATAAACGTTTCTGATATTGTCTATACATTGAAAGTACTTTAAACCATCATGGATAATATTCACAATATACTGCAGTAACCCTGAAACCGTTTTTCTTTGGAAAATAGATTTTCCATTTAGGGACTACAAGAGGTCTATTGAACACATACTTTGAAACATATTTCTATCAATTGTGTCTTCAAATTTCTGTACATTCAAGTATTTTATTTTTGGTGCAATATTCAGCTTCATAATCAGAATTGTTTTATAAGTCAAAACTTTGAAGTAAAACAATTAAATAATATTAGCTCAACTCTTAATACACCATTAATTAAAACATTTTTTTCTTTTGCTTAAAGACGGACGATACAATACAAACTTTTCTCAAAAGTTTTGAAAATAATAATTTCAGTTAATAAGTTAAAGTAAAAAAAATTGTATATGTTAATAAGGATGGCTGTAGAAAAATGGAATTTCGGATATCGTAGAAAGTTTATAATTCCTTTATATTTAAAAAATTACTATTTAAATCATTTACAACCAAAGAAGGTTAAAAAAATGAATACGAATCCTAGCATCCTTTTTTGTATCATGTGTTTTACCTAAAAAAAAAAGAAATACGTGGCACACGTTTCTTTAATCTGCATGTTTTAAATTGAAGAGAAAGTTTCTTTAAGCACATGCTTCGTACATTATACTTTTTAGAGCAAAAAGAAATTTGGTGGTATACTCTTTTATTCATCTGTTTTAACACATTAATCCGCATGCACCAAATGTCCAGTGAACGATGAATAGCCCGATCCTTTTATATAGTTCCCGTTGCCGCCGTAATGGCGAACCCAGACATCGGAGCCGACGTTCAGATGAACTGTAGAAGCACACGTTCCCGTGGACTCGTAAGTCCTAGAGCCTCGACCACGACAAAGGTAGGATCCATCCCGTATCAATTCAAAGTCTATATAGTCGCTAGAATAAGACTGGACACTTGCAACAAAGTGATAAATACCTGCGATTGGTGCCTTAAACCGTCCGACATGATAATTATAAGCATTTCCCTCGTTAAGTTTTACGGCGTCATAGATAATAGCTTCATAGACAGCGACAGGATGCACATCGCTCGACAAGTAGGCAGAAAAAGCAACTGCAGGACTGGCAGGATTACCTATAAGTAACATTATTCCTTGTTTTATAGATAATCAAATGTTATCATAACAAATAATTTCCATTTACATTTATTTTTCTAAAAGTATTTTCTAGCCTTGTAATTAAGACACATTTACTCAGATTAGATTTTACATGTCAATTATATTAAATTCTTTACATTCTTACATTGTTTATGGTCTTTCTTTAAATGAGAAAATCAATACCTTATATTACAATGTTCAATTTTAATTTTTTTTTCACAAAGGATTCTAATTAAAAAGTTTTTAAGAAAAATTAACTGAAAACTCAAACAACAATTTTTATGTTACGTAACTATAAAGAATTACTACACACTTGCTCGTTTTTCCGTCTCCTTAACTACGCACGCCTGATGTTCTTTTTCAAGTATTTTGACCCTTTTCTCTAAATCCTCAAATTTAGAGCTCTCGTTTCCATAACAGAATACAAGAGCGCACACAAGGACACACACACGTAGCATTCTGTAGCCTTTTCTCAGTCTGTATATGCGGCAGACCCCTTATCAATTGCAAAAACCAGGACAAAGGTACCTTGACATGTCAAACTAAAATTATGAATGGACATGTTGTCAAAAACTAATTTTATAAAGAAATTGAAAAGTATTTAAAGACAAGAAAGTAGAGAGAAGTAAGGAAAAGAGACCTACCTTTAGAATAAAATAAAACTAAAATAAACAAAAATGAGAGAGAAAGAGAGATCAAACAAATCACGAAAACAAACAAGGAAGAATACACAAAATGAAAAAAAAAACCTACAAAGCTATTAACAGAAACAAAGCAAAGGCAAAAATGCTATGCATTTAAAAAAAAATGAAAGAAAAAAGAAAACGAAGCAAATGTCAAGTTGTAAAATTTGAATTTAATAGGGGGAGGAAATCGCAAAATTTACATGATACAAATCATGTTTTTTTAATTCAGAAATAAACTTTTAAGAAATCCAGTCAGAAATAGTTATAAAGATTTTTCGAAGTGGTGATTAAATCAAAGGTTCGCAAGGAAATTTATGATTCTTATATTTAATAGTATGGAAACATTAAACATGTTAAAAGTTGTTAGTCATAATTTCATCAAAATCAAATACAACTATAAGGCAAGATCTACACACGTAGCGAAATCTGTTCAAAATATAAATAAAACAAATCTAAACATAAATTTGATGTGCTCAAAGAAACCTTCTTTGTCAGTCTTTTCATCGGTCAATTTTGTATATAATTTTATGGCTTCAGTTTATTATGTAGTCTCTTATGACAATTATTTTTGTAAGGAATGAATTGAATAACTAGACAGTATGCAGTATTGATTTGGGGCAGTACATGTATGTACACTTTAAACATTGTAAGCCGCTTCGTTATAAACCGTGAAGTGGTTTCAATTGTTCCAACCCAGTTTATACCGTATGAATTTATAAAGTTATAACTCCTTCAAATTTAATTTTCATTCATTCAGAGTACGAAATAAATTATTGCTCTTAAAAATGACTTCAATTTGTACAAAATTTGATCGTAACGTTAGGTGGATCTTAACGTTTTTGACGCAATTTTTTGTGACGTAGGCAATCCAATTTATACGATATAAAGTATTTTTATCCCTTCATATACCAAGTTTAATTATATTATTCTGATTTAATAAGAGCTCTTAATAGATAATCAGTTCAAACGTAAAAAGGGAAGTTCATATAAACACTAAATCTTTATACATTTTAATTCTTTAAAAAATTACAAAATCAAATGACCAGTGAATACTGCATAATTATTTCCCTTTGCATCGTTACCATTGGTGGTTTTATGCCTTACAAAAACCCTCCCACCAGCTTGAACCTGAAGGATAGCGGAACAGATGCCCATAGACTGGTTCGTTGTTGTTGTACCGGACAAGATTTAAATACATATACATCCGTAAAAATCCTCCATATCTATACTCTCATTATCAGAACCAATATGATCAATGTGTTCGTTGTAGTGGTCGTTGTTGAGGTCGTTGTAGTGGTCGTTGTAGTGGTCGTTGTTGAGGTCGTTGTAGTGGTCGTTGTAGTGGTCGTTGTAGTGGTCGTTGTCGTGTTCGAAGAGATCATAGTAGTCATCATTACCAAAGTTCCTGTTATTTTCTGCAATGAAAAAGGCGAAGATAACTAACAAAGATTTACGTCATAGACAGGAAACAATACGATTTATCAACACTGAACACATTAGATGTGAAATTATAAGTATAGTTCATTATATCATTAAGAAAAAAAACATTCATGTATCAGTCCATACCATTTTGTTAAAGGTGCTATAGTCACTGAAGCGTTTTATTTTAATTTGAACAAACGTGTATTCTTGACACTTATATTTTGTGGGAATAAATAGTCATAAAAATAACCTTTTTTTCCATAAAAGCAGTTTTCACGACTGAAAAATGGTGACTTAAAAGGTGGCTTGAAAGTAGTAAAATAGTACATGTAGTCTAATGGAGTTTGGACTTTGAGCTACTGTAAATTTGGATTAATGGTCACTAAAAAATTGCCCAGAATATACCACTAATAGCCTAGCTAACTTAGAGCATCTATTAAGGACTTTGAAATGGCTTAGTGGTTACTTAATGGTGTGGTATTTATTGATTAAAGATAGCTTAAATGAGTGTGCATAATGTTGACTTTAGGACGACCGGTTATCGTTCATTAAGGACCTTTAGGCCATCATTAGACAGAGCTTTAAAATGTGTTTCATCTTGTGTATCATAAAAACAAATTCAATATTTAAAAACCGAATTGTAAACGATTCGTTTAAATTTTCTCCAGCATGACAATGAGTACACGCCGGGCGGGACCGATCAACATTGAATGCTTAAATATCAATAGCACCTAATCCCACTTTTGATTTTGAAGAGGTCTGTGATTGCTTCCAATTTGTACTGATTCAACGGACGTTTTAGTTTGATATTTACTGTTTGTTATCTCCTAGTTAAACCGGTAGTTTCCATAAAAACATTACATCGTACATTGTAGTTCTCAGCTAAATTGTTTTAATATTAAATTCAATGTTCGAGTTTTAATTGAATCTAGTTCGACTGATATTGGAAAATCCAAGTCTTTAGCTAGAGCGGAAATAATATGCATATTATCTAAATAGCTCAGATTCGAAGCTCTTCCTAATGTGGAAACCTTAACTTCACAGAGTAAACATAACGATTTTCATTCATTTCTAGAGAATTTTTGATGGGATTTTAATATATACCGTAATAGTCTTCTTCGTTATCCTCATCATCACCACCATCATAATTATCATCATAATCATCAACATCCACATCATCAATATCCACATCATCAACATCACCATCCTCATCATTAGCATTTACATCGTTATCATTATAATCATTATCATCATCACCAATATTGTCATCAAAATCAATGTCCTCCTCCTCATCATAATCATTGGCTTCATCATCATCTTCATAATCAATAAAATCACCATCATCTTCATCATCATTACCAAAATTGTTGTCTTCGTCTTCGTCATCGTGGTCGAACAGTATTTCATTGTTGAAATCATTTTCAAATTTACTGTTCTTTCCTTCTACATGTTTAAAAAAATTAAGAAAACGAACAGTGTTCAAAATTGTTTAACGATGCCGGGTCTAATTATTTCTACCCTACGGATTTTGATAGTTTTTATGTTAATTAATGTTTACTTTTATATTTATTGTTTTAAGATTTAAAAAATCGAATGTTTAACAACCTTGTTTTCTTACGGAAACATCTCAAAAGTTGTCAAATTTTGCTGTTTGGGTTCTGTGGGAATTTGTTGGAAAAGTGCCAAATTATCACATTTTCCCCGTATTTTTGGTATTTCTGCCGTAGAGATTTCTTTTTCAGTAAAGTAAATGAAAGTTATTGTAAAAAGTCACCAACTGTGAAATTTCAAAAAAGTTTATTTTTTTCGATGCAGAAAACCTCTAAAATTGCCATATTGCTTTATGAACACATATCGGTGCCGATGAATCATATGAATCGGCGCAGATATTTTTTTGTAAAAATAGCAATATATAGATTGCTAGTATGTTTCCTTTCATTTTCTGTCATCAGTTTTAGTATGATTTACATGGACGTCTACGAACATATTAAAGCGAATCGTGTGTCAATCTTCAGCGTCGTGAATTGCTTACAAAATCAGAAAACGGTGACGTCGTTAGAGCCTTTTCAGCGTTTTTCCTTATTATTGTCGTAAAATACGCACAAATAACTGCATGTAATTATTTTTAAAAACGATGTGCAAAGTCATGCGCACTCGAATTAGACTCGACCTCGTTGAACATCATTATGTGACGAATAATTCATGCTGTTATTGTTACGGTCATTTTTCAAAATTCATAGAAGAGGTAAGAGGAAATGAATTCAATGGTTTACCTGTAGATGTTGAAGGGTTATCACTTTTAGGTGAATTACTGATCTGCAAGTCACTGGAGTTTGTTCTCGATCTCTTTTCTGGGATCTGAAGTTAAAAAAAGACTTTATATTTTTATGGTGTACCGCAAATAAGATAATAATTTTTCATACTATCTATTTATTAACAAAATGTAAATGATGTCAAAATAGTTCGATTAGAAAAGAAAAAGATAGGAATATATTTCTGACTCTCTATCATCTCATTGATTATAAAATTCTTTTAAATCCCGCATACATAAAATGAATCAAAGTACCTGTAGTTACTCACCGACAATTCATACTAAAAATGAGGAGCATGGACACAGTATCACTCCATTTTTTATGTTTACAAATACTTAAATACGGTATTTCAAATGATCATCAAAAGTTGTCAAGATACAAGATACAAATGTATATTTAGAGCTTCTAACCCTTGTTCTGTAAACCAGGCCTGTGTCATGATTTTTTATAGGTTAAACATGTTGAAATATGTTCGCTCAAAGCAGATAATTTCAATATAGAAGTCAATTCTAAATTCAAGTGATTTTATCTGAATTTAGTTTTGTTACAATCAAGATATTTTCTACATGTAAACAAAACAAGGCACGAGTCATGTTTACATTATGAAGAATTCTAAAATCTCCTTGTAAGTAAATCAACTAATGATGTTCCAAAATTTGGCTTATCATTAGAATTGCCATAGTTAAACATTAAAATTAATATGTTTAAAAAAAAAATAGAATTTCAGTTTAAACTTTGCATATGCCCCTTTAAGGCAAACTTTCCTCTTATTATAAATGGTACAAAATTTTGGACCTTATGGGAAAATATAGTGAATGTATGTATATGTTGCTATCAATAATTGAACATGCAAGCTCTTCAAATATAATAGAGTGAAAAAATAAATACAAATCACATATGAATACTGTAAACACTATTTTGTTTAAACAGTGAATACACAGAATTCTCTTTCAGATTCCTTAAGGTTATATAAAAATATTTCTCTTTTGTAAACATGATCTTTTTTTTTTACTCTAACACTTGCATGTTGTGCATGACTCATGTAGCAAAATATAAATGTAATGAATTGCTAAATCATACATATGCATGTCACTTTGCTCAAAGAAAATAATTTCTAATAGTTTTAGCATTGTGTAATATCATCAGGATGTATTAAAATTTGTTCGCTCACGGACTTTTAAGTATTATCACTAATCGCTTATTACATGGAAGTATGAATTTTTCTAGATCTTCTTTTAAAGTGTTTAGGTTGTATATATTTCACTCTCCTTCTTTAACTTTATCTTTTAATAAATATAACCCTATTTTATTCATGAATTATACCACACTCATTATTTTATTATTTAGAATAAAAATAATAAACTTCTTTTAAAATATACTCACAATTTCATCACAATGTTGACTTTCAAGTGATCGTTTTTCTGCCATGATAATCCCTTCACTTTTCAGGTACATGGAAGATAAACATCAACATATCCCATCTTCTGAATTAAACCTGAAATGCAGATTTTAGAAACATTTCATCTAATTATGATTATATTTCAGATTCATGTGAGCTGAGGGTACATGTAATATGGAATTCTTAAATTGAAAATCAGAATAAATTCTGACTGGTGTATTTGAATTATATTAATGATAAAAAAAAAATGCTGTTGAGTATTATTTTAATATTCCCACCCTCAGCTTCCCTCTGCACACTTATTCCAAATCATAATTTAATTTTTCATTCTATTTTTTTTTTTACAATCTCATTTCTATGTTGGTGCCACTTGTAAGCAGTTTATGTATCTGACATTTACTTTTCATCATAATATGGCAAGGGTTAATTAACATAGTTATCTAAACAATCGACATAATATTCTGAAAGTATACATATTTTCTGACAAGTCACCAATATTATATGACAAGTTAAAATAATTATCGGCATTATAGTCTACAATCGACTTGTCAGATGTTATGTTGACGTTTCAGATCATTAGGACACCTTACTGGAAAATTTATAAAGGGGGAAGAATAAACTATACAAATATGCAAAGAGGGCACAAAAAGGGACGGACCCCCTGGACATTTCAGAGGTTGGATTAGGTTCTTGAGAGGAATAAGCATCCCTACTTGATTTGTGAGCCCTCTGAATAGATCACGTAGACTGAATATTCCGTAGTTGCATTCATCATACTATTACAGCAAGGGCCTAACAATTGATATAAATTGAACACATCAGTTAACATAGTATTGCACATTACAATTGAAAGTCCATGATCTAATGAAATACACAATTTACATACACATATTGACAAATACACTTCAAATACAAAAGCACATGAAAATAAAAAATGAGCATAAAATGACAAATGCATATAATATAATGACAAATGTTCATCACATAACGAGAAAAGCATATCATTTAATGACAAATCTACACCACATATTGAATGCTCATCACATGATGACAAACTACATTATGAAGATATAATCGAATCATATAATGACAAATTCTCATCTCATAAGACATAATCACATCACTAACTGACAAAAAACATCACATAAGGATTATTGCACATCAAACATTGGAATCTGTCATACGTCTGACCGATATAAATCACTTAATTATATATTGTTGATACACTGTATATCTAATTGTCGAGTTGAAGGCCACCGCAAAGTTTTCTCCTCTT
Source organism: Saccostrea glomerata (assembly GCA_003671525.1). Classification (NCBI taxonomy): domain Eukaryota; kingdom Metazoa; phylum Mollusca; class Bivalvia; order Ostreida; family Ostreidae; genus Saccostrea; species Saccostrea glomerata. The sequence continues at coordinate 110,791 of PRKT01000588.1, read as the reverse complement.
ATGTACATGTAGCAGTTTTTTAATTAAAATCAGCTTCATAGGAATATAAAAAAAGAGGTCGGCTAATAAAGGAACACGGGCAGTGCCCATAGTAATTACCAAAATATTGTTGGAAGATCTTTTGTACGAAGACTACATAAAAGGTATCAATTACTAGTAATTAATTGGAAGTAAGCTTCTAATAATCAGCTTCAGAATACTTATGTGTAGAATCAGAGTAATTTTATACATACAGAAAGTTATATCGACTTGTTTAATAACCCTGTTGACTTCTCAAAGAAATATGTTGTCAAGAGGAAACAAACTGGGCATGAATACGTTTCCATGTCAGTTTTTGTACACTTGAATAAGTTAGAGATAGACATAATTTTGTGACAAGTCGATGTATCTATCAGACAGGTTAACAATGAAAATTTTAGTGATGACAGTTATATGCCACCATAAATATATTAACAGGAATACATTAATGCATCAGAGTTAATGCAGTATATTATATAGTCATGTCATTTTATTAAAAATTCATTAATACCGATAGAACCACTAAGAAACGTGTTTATTAATTACTGATCATATTAAATTGATGAATCATTACGCCTTTTTTATTTTTGGGGACATCCATGCATACAGCGTAGTAGTTGATACAGCTGAAAGAATTTTAAAAAATCAAATTATATGTTTTGTATATTTTATGCGAAATTTTCATATTACTTTTTCCCAAGGGAGATTGGATCGATTAATCATGGCTTAGAACATGAGATAAAAAAAACTCTTGTATGTCATTTAAAAGTAATCTTAAAAATGGAGATTTTAAATAAGTAAATTGAATCAACTGACGTCTATATATCTATATAAGATGACTACACTACGAATGTATATTGTGAACAATGTTTTACCGTTAATTTATATTAGACTCAAAAGTTAATAAAAAAAAAGATGTTTATGTTATTATTACCTCGTGCAAACAAGAGATCCACTGTTGTTTTGCTTTTAAAGCACCCGATTGCTATGGGATCCTGCTTTCTATGTATGCATTTCGGGTGACCCGAGGGGAAATCCTTTTTTAAAGCAAAAATTATATTGATGCAACGTTTCGAAATTGTGAATAATTTGTTCCACTGCCTTATTCTGAATTTATCTTTCAGTATATGTCCTCTTTTATTCTAGTAAACCATATGTAAATAGAAATTATAAATTATTAAAAACGAAAGTAGCCGTTCTTTTCATATTGGAGAGGAGCTCCCATTGGGATATATCAAAGGTAAATGTATATACAGAAAGTATCCGGACAATGAGTAAATTCTATCAGTTCTTTGCTATATTCAGTAGTAATTTCAAAATACTCTAGTAGCTTAGCAATTCGCCATTTTGACTTGATATATGTAGGATTAAACTAGAAGAAAATTGCTACAAGATCATTTTACAGTTTGATTTTTTTGATTTCGATCAATTAACATGTTTGAAATGCAACATTTTATTTTCCTTATAAAAATATTGTTAAATAAACATTTTTTTTTATAAAAAATATTCCTTTATTGAAAATTACATTGTATCATTTCAGTGTACATAAAAGGGTATATGAATTAATTTGTAATTAAACACAGGTACCCTAAAGTTGGGTCAGCTTGAGTTATAACAATTATTGAACTATCCATGCTTGTCCATTCAATGTGTTAATTTTTGTAAAAACATCTAGTAATTGGCAGCTTATTTGAAAAAGTTCATCACTCATCAAGGAGATCAAATACTTGTGTAACAGATCTCTGTCGAATCCCTGTATACAGTTTCAGTTTCTTTATTTCTTTAAGCCAACTGGCCCATCAGAGTTATACAACAAACATGATAATAACAAAAAGAAAAAAAGAGAAAAAAAAACATACAGAGAGAGTGAACGTAAAGAACACATACATGGGAATAATTCTATACATCAATTTTATTTTTTCTTAACAATATTGCTTCATTCAAAAGTTTACCCAAATTTACGAGATCTTTAATATTATTTGAACTTAACAGCTGAATTAATTTAAAGACACTAGGCCTAGTATAATAATACTTTTTCAAAAAATTCCCTCTTATATCAATATACAATGGACATTTCAAAATAAAATGAAATTCGTCTTCTATATCATGCAGATTACAACATGTACATAATCTATTATTCTTAGGTACGTTATGGTGTCGACCTGTTTCAGTATACATAACTATAATTATGTCAAGTTTGCTAAATAAATTCTTTTTATTTCTATCTCAAGAAAAATGCAGCTATTAACTTGTGTTAAAGATAGAAAACATGAACTAGATAAATCTTATGCATATATATATAAAGAAAAGTACAACCAAACTTTCTCTGGATTCTACCTTCAAAATATAAATGATATTTAAAGAGAGAAGACTGAGTAAAAACATTCTGTTGTCCTTGAAAATTAAAAAAAAAATTAATGTAATCTAAAGTAATCATAAGTTATCATGATTACATGAAGGATGTAATCGATTACTTTAAAAAAAATGTCTGTAATCAACTTGTAATCGATTACTTTTAAAATCTAAAGTACTGGAGTAATTGTAATTTAATCGATTACTTTTGAAAGTAATCGACACCACCCCTGTAGTCAATTGATTTAGACATTTTTTCCATATATAAAAAAATGATCTATTATATTGCCTATTATATGTTGTTGGTTTAATTGAAGAAAAGTATTTATTCAGATGATTTATTTATTTCTTGAACGTTCATACATTATATTTCTTGCATATAAAGAAAGGAAATCTCTTCAGTTCGGCGATTAGTACATTTTGGGGAGGAAATATTTTTTCCGGTAAAGCTTACTATTTAGCATAAAATAAAAATATGTAAGTCTTAAAACAGTGTGGAGTATATTCCAAAAACGTATTGGACCATATGAGTAATAAGAAGTAGGTTCAGAGGAAGGTGAACAAATATTTTTTTCATTGATTGATCGACTGTAATTCCCTCATTTCCTGATTTAGAAAATTCCACTTATTAATTATGTCAGTTACAAAGGATTTCTTTATAGAGATTTCAAGTCTATATTTTGAATTGTATGTACTATAATAGCAAAATAGATTCTGGCTCAATATTTTGTGAAAATCAAATAAATTGGATGCAACTGGGCCGTCGTACGCGACCATTTCTTTTGGAACAAATAATATAATGAAAGGCAAGTAAAAGATGTTTCTTTTCACACTGATAAATTTTTAATACAAAGACGCACTTAATATGAAAATAATTATTTATTTTCCTTTACATACAAGGGCTCCTAAAACAAAAGATCACCACGTAGTGTAATTTAAATCAATGCAAACATTTTAACATTATATATCAAAACGTGTTAACTATAACCACCCTTTTTAGTGCATATTACTCCACTTGAAATTTTTGAACATCATATACATGATAGTGGATTGTTTCTGAAGAATGGTTGATTGGTTTAATTAAACCAATAATTATATAAAAACAAAGGATACCCCACAAAACCTGAAAATTACCGCCCCATTACATTGCTTAGTTTCTTAAAGTTGCATGGACGCAGATTTGAAGTTAATATTTTCTGTATAATATTACGACATATATTTTAATAGCATTTTACATAAAAAAAAAATCAAAAATCTTATTTCATCTTAAAGTTATTGAAACTTCAAATTTTTATATGGGTTTGACTGACACATTCTATTGCACTCTCACAAATTTTACTTTTATTCTTAATACGGAGGAAAAGTGGCGATCCTATTGTGTACTAATGAAAAATATCAAAACTTTAATCCAGAAAAATATTTTATTCAGAGTAGAAATGATAAAAAGGAAAACTCCTTCACAACTGACTATAACAAGTATCGTCATTCCGAGCTAAGTTTGTGTACATAGTTTTTGTAAACAGGGCACGGGCTCTGTTATTGTTGATGTTTACGATTCATCGGGTGTGTTCAAACGTTAAAGTCTGCTCGCCACAACTGCATGGACTGATAATATATTGTGTGCATGTTTTGCTTTCGAACATTTCTACTCTAAATTTTCTGCATTTTAGTTTTAATATTTTTTATTTATACACAACCAGATTGCCACTTTTTCTAAGTATTAAGAATTAAATTAAAATTATTAAATTACAAGTGAGTTTGAGACAGAGAGAGAGAGAGAGAGAGAGAGAGAGAGAGAGAGAGAGAGAGAGAGAGAGAGCAATTGTAATATGTCAAAAATAATAAAGTTCGAAAATCGAGTATTTTAGATGCTAGTCTTAGATCATGAAACAGGAATTTTTACATAAAACAGAACCCAAGAAAGTTGCTCTTTGCAGTGGCAGCTACTTATTGCATCAATTTAGCTACATGTACCAGTACAACATCTTTCAAAAATAAGATAACTTTTTAAATGAAAAGTTTTTTTTTCTTTTTCATTGAAAAGGAATGCTACAATGTAATAAAAATTTGCAAAAACAAAACAAAAACAAAAATAGAGTTTCTTCAAGCTAGAATTAATAAATCACATTTTCAAGAATGTTTGACTAAGTTCACTTTAAAAAGCAAAAAATTCATTTGTTTTATTTTTTTAAGTCTTAATTGGTAGAAATTCTGCTGAATCATACACATGACAGTTTTTTGGTCTTAAAACAAATTCAAATTTAGGTGTAGATTTATTGCTTTTTAAGCTCACCTAAGCTGAAAGCTTAAGTCAGCTTTTCTGATCATATTTTGTTGAGCGTTCGTCTGTCTGTCTGCCTAGCTGTCCGTCTGTCTGTAAACTTTTCACATTTTTGACATATCTTCTCAATAACCACTACGCAAATTTAAACCACACTTGCCACAAAGCATTTTTTACGTACAAGAGTTTCAAGTTTGTTTAAATGAAGGGCATGACATTTTAAAAGTGACATTTATTCAAGGAGAAATAATTCAGAAACTAGCTGTGTAAATTTGATAGCATTTTTAAAAATCTTCTTCTCAAGAACCCCTGTGTCAAAAAAGAATAAACTTATGGGGATACTTCCTCAGGTAGTGTAGATTAAATTTTGTTAAAATCGTGACCCCCAAGGCTCCCACAATGGGCGATCAAAGTTTTACACAGAAATGCATCAATATAGGAAAATTCTTTAAAATCCTCTCAAAAATAGAATAGCCATGATTACTGATATTTATATGGAAGCAACCTTAGGTTGTATAGATTCAAGTTTGTTCAAATCATGATTCCGGGGTAGGGCGGGGTCACAATGGTCGATCAAAGTTTTACATAGAATTGTATACGAAAATTCTTTAAAAATCTTCTCAAGAATAGCAAAGGCATGATTGATCATATTTATATGGAAGAATTCTTAAGTAGTGTAGATTCAAATTTGTTCAAATCATGACCCCCAGGGTTAGGACGGGGCCACAATGCCCGATCAAAGTTTTACTTAGGAATATAGAGGGAAAATATTTCAAGGACAGCAAAGCTATGATTGGTCATATTTTACTTTTGAGGGGGGATTCACAATGTTAGTTCAAATGTAAAGGGCAAAAAAGCCATACGTAGTCAAAGAAATATGCAACATCCTTAGTTAGTGTAAATTCAATTCTTTGAAGATTGATTCGGACCACTTTAGGGTTTTAACTTGTCAATAATAAAATGTGTTCTGCATTTTTCCTAGAAACAGTGCCCAGGTGAGCGATGTGGCTCATGGGCCTCTTTTCCCGAATATTTTTATTTAAATGACGTCTGGCTTGATTTACTTCAGATGGTAATTCAAAATTGTAAAAATAAATATCGTGTTCATTTAAAATTTGTACTCTCCTAAGCCTTACATTTCACTTTGAAGAAAACATTCTTCTCTGTATTTTATTGTGTTGATACTGAATAACTTTTATATGATTCAATTCTTTATTTATTTAAAAACCAGATCACTGGTTTAAAAGATACATACATAGAAACAAATAGCGCTAAGGTTAAAAAAAATCATGAAGAAAAAAATGAAATTGACGTATTATTACGCAGCTATATATATGAAAAATTCAAAAAAGAATTGTTTTTTATTAAATCATTAAACTTTAAAGTGTCAGAATTTTTACATTATTATCTATTTGGAGAAATATTTTTATGTCATTTAAAAAGTACTTGCATTCCGTAACATAATGAAATTCATCACCAGTAGTTTTACAGTCACAAATGGTACATTTCTAACAATATTTTTTCATCTATCTGTTTTAATTTGCAAAAATGATGACCCATTCGTAGTTTTGTAATAGATTATGCATTGTATATAGATTTGAATTACCCAGAATGTTATCAACCATGTCTTATAAATATATCTAATTATTATGGCCACGCAGTTCTATCTGAAATTAGATTTAAAGGGCAAGTCACAAATACCCTTAATCAAGAAATGAATGCAATAATTTACAGTGTATCTACTCTAGAAAATTTGATTTTAAGTAATCCGTACAATAAAAGTATTCAACTGTTCATTCCAAATATTAAAAAAAGAATTTAAAATTCTTTTAAAACAGCAATACAGCAAAACTCGGTTATAACGAATTTGCTGGGACCTATGAAATTACTTCACTATATCCGTAATTCGTTATAACCGTATAAGAAATTCATTAAAGTTATACAGCTGGGGATCCAAGATGACTTCGCTATATCCGTAAATTCGCAATATCCGTGTTCGTACTAAACGAGTTTTACTGTAGTTTATTTCGTGTAGATGCATTATGATCAGTTTATTATTTTTAAAAATAGTTTTAATTATTTTAATTTTTTTATAACTAACAACCTCCCAAAAAAGAGCATATATTTAGCTTATAATGCGAGTTCGTTTTTTTTTTTCTTCATGGAATGGATTTCATTTTATTTTGCATATATTTTCATGATTTTCGAAAATAAATATTGTCTGTAGCAAGTTAGATCCTCAACGAATATTAATCTTCCTAAACATGAAGTAAGTAAAGTAACTCTACAATATTTGGAGTTATCTTTCATTGACAACATCGAGATGTGATCCAAAGAGAATCAGAAAAAACAGGCAACACACGTTTTTGAATCCTTAGAAAAAAATAAACATATTACACACAAAAATAAATACATAGAAGACAAAAAAATAATCCGTAAAACTTTGCTGACAGATTTCGTATAAAGCTTCAACAGTTCACTTTAAAGAACTGTAATACGTATTTTTACAACTAATTTTTAAAAACTCTGTATTTCTCTTTTAAACTTATTTTAAAGCTACCGTCTACCTTCCTGATCAGCCGTTGCCTGGCGGTCTCCCGTCTCTCTGTTTGTAAATGTTTCATATTTTCATTTTCGACTTCTTTAAGTAGACTGATTACCCTTTTTTAACCAAAGCTTGTACAAATCAATATTAGTAACGTAAATTTGACAGTGCTCAAATGGAAAACCGAACCCTTTCAAAGTGGAGATATCAAGACAATTTAGAAAGAGGGTTGCTTTTATACAAAATCTTCTCTTAAAGCCAGATAAAGTGAAACTTGAGCTGCCTGAGGTTATGTAATTTTAATTTTTTTTCAAATTATCAAAGGGATCAAAGTTTTACAATGACATTTATAGAAAACAAATCGTTTAAAAACTTCTGTAATAGAATTACCTTATTTGAAATTCTTCTGATGAAGTGTAGATTTTTTCTGTTAAAAATGGTGATGAAAAGTATGTTTTAAGACTTTGAGAAAATTTTCTAGGGTCAAGGGGTTATATTTTGAAATTTTTAATTTCATTCCTGATATAGGGAGCGCGTCTTTTTGAAGGAAAAGTCTTCAAAAATCAACGGAGTGGTGAGAAAAAATGCTTTTGCTTAATCAAAGGGAGAAAATACATGCAAATTAAGTATTTTACTGACTCTATATTGGTCGACTTTATTGTTTAGAATACTTTAATTTATCTTATGTCATGTCATGTAGTGCAAATTACAATTTACTCTATTTTACTTCAGATGGTTTGTCAGTCTAAATACGCCTTAAAATAAGGGTGCGGAGAGAGAGTCCTTATAAAATTCATATGAATTATATACGGGAAATTTATAATAAGAATCTTTTATAGATCTATAACCACTAGATCAGAAACGCATGTCAAAGCTTCTTGAGATAGTGTTTGTTTACACTTAAACCTCCTTTTCGAGAATTTTTCACTCATACGGAAATGCCATCACTTGTCGATGGAGGGCTGCAGAGTTTATAGAGCCAGCAAACCACCAGAATGTGTCTCATGTTTTGGACGAAATTTGATATTAAAATCACAATGCCTGTTATATGTTATTTTCTTGTGCACAGCACTTTGTTACTTTAAATAAAATTTTTGCTCCCACAAACCACAATCTCATTTCAAACCTACATTTATTCAACTTTCATTATTTCAGTTTTAAAATTTTGTATTAAAATGACGTTATTTCATTCATGCTTAAGTGCTTTTTTTCATAAATACAGTAAATAAACTGTTCTTTGAAGATTCTTTGAAGATTCTTATAGAAGGTTTTCTATAGATTTCCTATTCTACATTATAAGTTTACATTTCCAAAGTTGTCTTTTTTAATGTATATGTAGCAATAATTAAATGAATACTAAATGTATTACACATTTTTAACATGTTTAACTTAAGTCTTCTTTTTTAATATAAACAACAGTCACATCCATGTAAATGTAATCAAGCAAGCGTGTATCTCTTGTTGCTTTATCATATTGTAGGGATTTGGGCAGAACCACTGAACAAGTCCAAAAAGCAAAACCACACGAAGAAAAATCCTCTAACCACCTGCAAAATATTTTCAACATTTATTTGTCTTCTTATAGAAATCCCTTACATCGTGTATGATTCGAAACCTTCGTATTTATTATCCTGATCTGAAAAAATAGACAAAATCGCAATATCTCTTCATTCTATAAGGCACCATTTATAGCATTGTAATATGCGATGGTGTTATACCGAATAAGACAACCGCGGAAAAGCATCATCGAAATTAAGTAAATCCATCTATGTAATGCTTTGTTATCTACAACTCTTTTTGTGTTTTGTATCACCTCATCATAACTGCTGATAGAGAACCCTTTCAGAACAATGCATCAGCCTCTTGATGAAATCATTGTCATTATTTTGATACCTTCTACATGTATCTGCATGATGTTTTATATTGAAGAGAGAGTGTCTTTAAGCACTGTCCTTTACACATCAAACTTTAATAAAAGAAAACGAATTCAGTGGTATATTATTTTATTTGTTGTTTTAACACATTAATCCGCGTGAACTAAATGTCCAGTGAAAGAAGAGTAACCTGCTCCTCTTATATAGTTCCCGTTGCTGCTTAAATGGCGAACCCAGACATCGGAGCCGACGTTCAGGTGAACTGTAGAAGCACACGTTCCCGTGGACTCATAAGTCCTGGAGCCTCGACCACGACAGAGGTAGGATCCGTCCCTCACCAATTCAAAGTCTATATAGTCGCTAGAATAAGACTGGACACTAGCAACAAAGTGATATATACCTGCAATTGGTGCCTTAAACCTTCCAACATGAGAATTATAAGCATTTCCCTCATTAAGTTTTACGGTGTCATAGATAATGGCTTCATTCACAGCTACAGGATGCACGTCACTCGACAAGAACGCAGAGAAAGCAACTGCAGGACTGGCAGGATTACCTAATGTGTAACATTATTCATTGTTTTACAGATACTCAAATTGTATTACACATACATGTATCTTACAATTTCTTTCTATATTGTAGCCATGTGATTAAGGAGATATTTTTACTCGAATGTAACAAATATTTTACGAAAATACAAGGGGAATCATTTTCTAAATTCATTACTTTTATAAAACTAAAGAGCAATTATTTTCTTTCTTAAATTGCTAAAGGGCCTCTTATCAAATAAAAAAAATCAATATTCATGTTAGTTTTCTATTATAATGTGGTTTTTTTTAATCGTAAAGGTATCTATTTTAAAAAAGTAAATAACAGTCAACTGAAAACCCAATGATAATAATTTTGATGTTACTAAACAATAAAAAATAAAAATACCACATACTTGCTCTTTTTTCTGATTCCTTTACTAAGCACGTCTTAAGTTCTTTTTCAAGTCTATTGATTCTTTTTTCTAAGTCCTCAAATTTTGATGCGTCGTTTCCATAACAGAATACAAGAGCGCACACAAGAACACACACACGTAACATTCTGCAGCTATTCAAAGTCTGTATTAAAATTGTCAGATCCCTTATCTCTTACATAAACCAGGCCAAAAGGATCTTGACCTGTTAAACTAAAATAATGCACGGAGTAAAATGTTATTATGAATTAATTCTACGAAGAAATCTAAAAGTCCTTAAGATAGATAAATAAAGAGAAGCAAGGAAAGGAACGCCTTAAAAGAAATATTACTTGCAAGACAGAGAGAAAGGATGAAATGAAACAAACCAAAAAAAAGAAATAAGCAAAATGAAAACAACAAATAAAAATAACAACAACAAATGAAAAGCAACAAACCTATGCATACCAAAATTGAAAAAAAAAATCAAGCGAGGCAAATGTCATGATGATGTAAAATTTGAATTTACTAGGGGTGGAAAATGTTTTTAAAAAATTAACATGATACGAAAAATTAAAAGAAAAATAAAAAAAAAACGATTTTTTTAAGCAATGAGTCAGAAATGGTTATAAAGATTTTTCCTTAAGGAACTCTCTGATATTATGGTTTAATAAAAAGAAAAAAAAAGTGTGATCCATAAAATAATCATCTTTAATTCCTTCAACATTTACAAAATCAAATGACCAGTGAATACTGCATAATTATTTCCCTTTGCATCGTTACCGTTGGTGCTTTTATGCCTTACAAAAACCCTCCCTCCAGCTGAAACCTGAAGAATACCGGAGCAGATGCCCATCGACTGGTTAGTTGTTGTAGTGCGACCAGCACATACCTCACCACCATTGTATATCATTTGGAAATCCAGATTTCGCCCTTCAGTTGACCACATGGTTGCTATAAACTGGTAAACTCCAGTGGAAGTGGCTTCAAACATCCCCGTGAGAGTGTCGTAAGTATTCCCCTCGTTCGTGATGACGGAGTCGTAAGCAATGATTTGATTGGAACCTAGCGGGTAAATGTTTGATGCCAATCGTGCATGGAATACAACTGGCTGTATGGAACAATTTGCAGCTGAAAATAAGTGATAAAATTCAAGTATAGCAAATACAGAGTTATAGATCTTCAATTGGACTTGGATTAAATAGATTTTTTCACGAGAAAAATTTTAAAATTCTGTCTTGCAGTGATATAACTTCCATTTTTAACTACACATTGCATTAATGAATTTTCGGTTTATTACATTTCCTTTTAGGTCATTGTTGAATTTAAAATAAAACTCGGTGGCAAATCTTTGGCAGTTTTAGTTTCAATAACACACTCCTTTTTCATGGCTTAGTATTTTTTTAACGGAATTTAAGGAAAATTTGCTTTTATTTTGCAGTGTGAAAAATTATCACTTTGTTTTTTTATTACTCTGCAAAAAATATTATTTCATATCACTTTTAAAAGTGTAAAAGGGTTAAATAAATAGACAAATTGCATTTTTGTGCATTGGTATCGTGTGCCAATTTGCCTATCATATTCTATAATAAATCTTTTAAAGAAATTCCACCCTCCTGTGATGTCATAGGTTTTTGCAAAAACTGTAATTAGTTTAAATTCATATCTAATAGAACAGTATCTCTTGGAAGAATGCTTTACAATAGGTGTAATGATAAATATTGTTAAGTTAAAGAATTTTAAAAATGCATATTTTCTATATTTAATCAATTATTCAATCTTAAAAAAATTTTAACAAGGGCAAAAACTCCTTTTAAGGTCTCTTCGTTCAGGCATTTGCTTTACTGTAAAAGAGTTTCCTTGATATTCACAATTCAAAAGTATCTTTTAAGGAGGAAGTATTTAGGAACATGTAGCATCTGAATTATGCATTTTAACCAGTTTTTACATATTTTTCATAATACTGTTTACAAAAAAATGTGCGATTTGTTATGTTGACATACACTTCTGTTTATTTATCTTTTGCATCTTAAATAATATGGTGACCTATACATTTTTTGCAATAATTTGAAAGCTTAAAGTATATTAAATGAAAATAAATGCAGTTTTTGTACTTTGAACCTATAAAATTGTGAGGGTGGAATCACCTTAAGTCATGTTTGATTGAAGAAATCTGATACTTAAGGATAAATGCGTTTCTTGTGTCCCTTCGTCTTATAAAACGATGTCTGCAAATAAGTGCACATAAAGGTTCAATATTTTTCATGAACACACAGGATTGTCACTTTTCCTAAGTGATAAGAATAAAATTAAAACATTTTGAAAGTGCAAGGATGTATCTATCAAACCAATTCAAAAAACTAGTCTTGAAGCTTCAATTACTTTTAGATTAAATGAGATAAGATTTTAGAAAATATTTATTCGTGGTATTATACTGAAAATATTACCTTTAAATCTGTGTATATGCACCTTTAAGGTCCAATAAACACATGTTGTGAGCAGATGTATAAACAATAACTTTGTTAGCAATGATTTGGCTTTATCAAATACAAATTAAAGACTAACAAAGATTGTGAAAATTAGAAATTAATTTCCTTCAATAGATTTTGGAAATAAAAAGATTTTTATAACTCACCTTTCCTGGTTCTGGAATGGTAAAGTCCTTTTTCAGTAACATGATCTCGAAGCACAGAATTCAGGTTTTTTTGTACAGATAAGTCTTTTTCGAGAGCCACAATATTTTTTTTCAAATTTAGAATATCAGTTTCAAATGATGAAACAATAAGTATAAAAATATTAACAGTAAAAGTAATTAAACCCCACATGCCTAGTACACTGACTTTTCAGTCCGTTTAAACTGAAAAGGAAAAATTCTTATCTTCCTTTCATGACGTCTTGATCTAAATATGCTAAAGAACTAAGAGCAATTATAGCATATTTTCTCTCTCTCTCTCTCTCTCTCTCTCTCTCTCTCTCTCTCTCTCTCTCTCTCTCTCTCAATAATTGAAATTTTGAGTCTAGGTCATCTTTTTTGCGTCATATTAAACCTATGGCGTCAAGGCTGATGATACCTCTCCTGATTTAGAACATAATTGAAGTTTTCTGCATCAAAGCTAGATTTAGGGTTAAGATCTTTGTCATTATAGAATGTAGAACTTGAACGGCGAGTTTTCTTTGGTGAATAGAAATGCGACTTTATATCCTTTTATTTGTTATTCTATACATTATTTGACATACTAGTATTTTTGACATTCGGACAAAATCTTACAAAATTGTACCCCTTTTAATATCTTTAAAATATCATTCAGGTCACCTATTTGAATATTAATCTATGAGAAATATTGCTGATTTCTGAAAAAAAGTTTTCAATTTGAATCTATCGCTAAAGGTGTTCACAAAAATCAGTGCTAGAATGTTATAACATTTATATGTAATGTATGTTGACGGGATATCAAGTAATTTTGAATCGAATATACATTGCATTAAATTTTGCTAAATAACGATGAAAGTGAAATGAACCAAAATCACATGACATAACATATGACTTGCACTTTAAACTTTTTTAAGTTTTTAAAATTCTGTCCATGATGAAAATAATAAAATTTTAACTTTATTAAACTATTTGTGGTAAATGACTCATGTTGTTTCATAATTTAATAAAGAGAGAGTTTAGGCAAACTTTCATGAGGAGATTTGTACGAAATTCAACTTTACGTTTTACAATAATCTTAATAAGACATGTGCAGCCCAAAGACTTCAGTGAAAAATTTAAGGTGCAATTAATTGACAAATAATCAAAATATTGTAAATTGCACTGATGGGGTAATTTTAATTATTATATGATTGATATTTTTCGTCTTTCTCTGATTGTCTGAGATTTAGTAGTTTAAAAAAGTATACTTCGAATTATTGACCTGCACGTGACCTTCCAAGTGAATATTATACTATAATAAAACAATTTTAGCCTTTTGATGAGGTGACTGGTCAATCCCTAGATATATAGATCTAAGAGAAAGCGTATCGGCTGAGCACGATATGCTTTTTCTAAGGTCTATATATCCACGGATGATACCGAATCAAAAGGCTAAAATTGTTTTATTATCTTTTTTCAGCTTAATAAGAAATGTCTAAAAATCCATGTTTCTATTACTCAGTACATATAAGGCATTGTTATGCATTTGCATTATGATGTCACAATAATGAATAGCAGCTGTAGTATCTGTTTTAGTAAAATCCAGCTTATAAAGACTATTGTGACGTCAGCACTATTGTTACTTCACAGACAAACTTTTCCAATTTTAGAAATTCTTAAAATAGAAAATTCAAGTCGATAACACTTTCCATACTTGATCATGTGATCTAATTTGAGCCAATCAGATAGCTGGAAACAATAGAGAAAATGATAAAATGATTTATTTCCTATACATTTGTCCAAAAAGTTGATTAAGAAATTCCAAATTGGCACACATACTTTAGAGAAGATATTTCATTGGCTACCAATTGATTTAAACATATTTTACTGAAACATAATCAATGGGATTGGACACAAGTTATGCAAACTTAGAATGTCCTCTCCAACACAAAAAAACAAATTTTATACACGTGATGAACAACAAACAAATCTACAATGCAAAAAAGAAGAAAAGGGTCAGAGAGATAAGAAAGGAATGAAATAGGAGTGCAAAGAGAGATAAAGGAAGGAAGTAGATGTAAGGGATACAGCATGATTACGCTGGCTGTTCAAAAAAAATTTCAAATTTTTCATGTAATTATGTACGGCTTTAATTGGCTACCAATTAACATCATTGGCGTCGGAAGCAAATTGAAAGGGGGG
>PRKT01000588.1:74235-95319 GCA_003671525.1 Saccostrea glomerata | reverse complement strand
GGGGTTAGGTTCGAATTTTAGTATCAACTCTTTTCCAAACACCATCACTTTCCCCATTTTTAACCTATACTGCGACGTGTCTGTGGAAAGGAGGGGGGGGGGGCTAAACCTACGAAACAATGTTCAATGTCTATACTAAGTATATATTAGGAAAAAAAATTGGGGACTAAGCCCACCTAATCCCCCCCCCCGGTTCCGACGCCTATGAACATATAATATTATACAATTATTGCTGTTTTCTTAGGTCAATACGATGATTTGGACACTGAGGAGTACAATATTCACCGAGCCCAAAGGCCGATGTGAATATCGTACTTCGAAGGTGTCTAAATAATTGTATAAACCAAAAAAAACAGCAGTAACTGTTTTGTTTCAAGATTGTCTATTTTGGTCCAATGATGAATAAATAATTCCTTATTTTGACCTGGAAAATCGCGTGCTGCAATATAATATTGTTTTTTTTTCTAACATTGTTGGATCTCAGCCAATCAGAGAGATGTATTCAATCAAATAATAAACAAATTTATCTGATCTCTCATTTTGTATCTCTTGTCTCAGGAAATATAATTATACCTAAAATCACTTGTTGCATACATTTGTAAAGAATAATAAACGAACATGCTAAAAAGTGTAGTGTAGTTTGATCGAAATAGAAAACATTCCATTAATGAAAATCTTATCTCCTACACACGATGATGTCACTCAGGTTATCGACACGAGATTCTCGAACCCGTTTTAATTTTTGTGTCTTTGAAGTCACATACATATTGCTTACAATGGTCTCAAAATTCGTATTTCTGATTCCTTTTCTTTTAGTTCTTAGATTTGGATCCAATTTGTCTTCATCCCTAGCTAATGATGTTACAGAAAAGCGGGTTCAGAAACTGTTCTTAGATCTAGAATCTAACCGCGAAAAAATAGTTAGTGCATTGAAATCAGTGAATAGAGAATCGAGGAGAATTCAAAGTAAGTGTTCATACATTTTTGAATGCAATTCTTAAAAAAAAAAATCTGATGTAAGTTATTATCGAACAAGTAATTTCATCAAAATTGAAATGTTTTTCACCGTATTGTCTAAAGAGCATTGTCTTGCAGTTACGTTCTAAATTAAGTAGGTGATTAATTTGACCTGATCATAAAAATAAATCATGGTACTAAATAAATACTTTTTGATGTGTAAGTTTTACTTAGGCAGACAGTTTTAGAATTTTGCGATGCAATATTGATGCGTTAAATAAAACTCTTCCAAAAGACAGAAATAGTAGCAAAAATCATACAGTATTTAATGAATAAATTCAAAAATGTAGAATCCCTATTTTACTCATGTAAGTACTTATTATTCCAAAAAAACTTGTTCATGCACGTTAAATCACAAGATTCATAGAACTTGGAACGTTTCTAGTACATGTATTACTCGTCGACTACCTCCAAGTAAAGTTTTAAAAGTCACCATATTTGATTCGTTTTCCATATATACCGTATATACTGTATGTAGATATTTATGTGAATTGTTATAACAATAACTTGCATGGTGTAACAAAGAAAGAAAATATGAGAGTTTGGTAAAGCTTGTATTTTATACTATCGAAATCAATAGAAAACGGAGAAAATATTTCTTGCCCTGTCAATGGGTACATGTACATGTATAAAGTGTAGGCGAGAATCGGGAGTTAGCGTGCCTAATTCTATCATGGGTCATTGAATTTTGCAATAAAGTAAGAGTTCTTTTTCCGAGTAGTGCTTCTTCCAATGTTACTTAATTTAAATTTTTCATCTAATATACTAGAAATCTAAAGCATCTATATTGATTATTTTGTCGATGAGCTAATAAGATAATTTAATGAAATATTTGGTTCGATTGTTTCAGGTCCAATACTATTTTCCGCTTATCTGGCGCGTTCCTACTATCCTATGAGCCCGAAACAAGTCATTCCATTTGAAAGCATTATCTATAATACTGGCGGAGGTTACGACCAATATTTTGGCCTTTTCCATGCCCCGGTGTCTGGGTTCTATCAATTCTTCCTCGTCAGCCAGGCTGAACCAAACTCTCACATGGTCGACCTTGAGATGGTAAAGAACGGAAACATGATCTGCCGTGCACATGCTGCTACTTACGGGCAGCAGGGATACTGCAACGCCATGGTCCACCTTAACAAAGATGATGACGTCTGGGTTAGACACTACAATGATATTGGAACATACCTTTATCATGGATATCATCCATCATTTTACGGCCATTTAATAAAAGCAGATTAAATCTCAAATTTCACATTCAGTACATAAAATAAAGAACTTAAAGTATTTTTAATATACATGTATTATTTTAAAAAAAAAAGATTAAAAAACTTGGAAAAAAATGAAGTTGTCATCGCTTTCTTAACACATGGATATATACTGGACATAAAATAAAGTAAGCTTAAGCTTATTAAAGGTACTTGGACACAGATTTTAAGCTATTATTTTCTGAATAAGATTCTGAGCCAAAGGCTCAAAGAGCTGCTGCTAATGCTATGACCATTTGTGCTGTGTGCGGTGTGCGGAGTGTGTTAACTTTTTAGAATATGGGCCATAACTCAAGAACCTCTTGGCCAATCAGTGTCAAATTTGTCACAGGTTATCCTTGGTCCAAGGGCTACCATTTCTACTAAAATAAGGGTTCGGACCCTAAAACAAGGGGAGATAATCAGGAAAACAAAACCAAAAGTACTGGTTGCTAAAAAATCTTCTCCAGAACCACCAGGCAGATTTTCACCAAACTTACATACAAGGATCAGGATATGTTAAGATTAAAATTTGTTCAAGGTATGACCCTGGGGCAAAGGGCGTGGTCTCAAGGTCACTTCAAAGTTGACCTAAATTTACAATTAATAAAAATGTTTATATTTTGCTTACTATAAGGATTAGGATCATCAATTCTTGTAAGTTGATGCATCTTGGGACTCCACATCATGTTAACTCAAAATAAGGTCACAGTGACCTACTTTTTAGCTCACCTGAGCCGAAGGCTCAAGTGAGCTTTTCTGATCACATTTTGTCCGGCGTCCGTCTGTCCGTCTGTCTGTCTGTCTGTAAACTTTTCACATTTTCGACTTCTTCTCAAGAACCCCTGGGCAAATTTAAACCAAACTTGCCACAAAGTATCCTTTGGTAAAGGGGATTCAATTTTTTTTTCAAATGAAGGGCCACGCCCTCATTCAAGGGGAGATAATGGGGAGTAAATGAAAATTTGGTGGCATATTTTAAATAATCTTCTTCTCAAGAACCACTGTGCCAGGAAAGATGAAACTTACGGGGAAACGTCCTCAGGTAGTTTAGATTCAAGTTTGTTCAAAGCATGACCCCCGGAGGTAGGGCGGGGCCAAAATGGCCGACCAAAGTTTTACATAGAATTATATAGGAAAATTCTTTAAAAATCTTCTGAAGAATGACAAAGCCAAAATTCATCATATTTATATGGATGCATGTTCAGGTAGTGAAGATTCAAGTTTGTTCATGACCCCCGGGGGTAGAGCGGGGCCAAAATGGCCGACCAAAGTTTTATATCGAAATATATAGGAAATTCTTTAAAAATCTTCTTCTCAAGAATGACAAAGCCATAATTCATCATATTTATATGGAAGCATGCTCAGGTAGTGTAGTTTCAAGTTTCTTCAAATCATGACCCCCCGGGGAAGGGCGGGGCCAAAATGGCCGACCAAAGTTTTACATAGAAATATATAGGAAAATTCTTTAAAAATCTTCTTCTCAAGAATGACAAAGCCATAATTCATCATAATTACTGTAGATTCCTTATTTTTCGCGAGTACTTTTTTTTCGCGAGCTGGTTCTCAAACGTCAAATCGCTAGAATTATTATTCGCGAATGGACGGTTGATTAACATAATTTACATACATTTCAGCATCTTAAAAATGAAAGCGAGTAATATTTTTTTCGCGAGTGACTCTTCTCGCGAAATTACGCGGAAATTAATTCCTCGCGTTTAATTAGGAATTTACAGTATATGGAAGCGTGCTCAGGTAGTGTAGATTCAAGTTTGTTCAAATCATGACCCCCGGGGGCAGGGCGGGGCCAAAATGGCCGACCAAATTTTTTAAAGATATATATAGGAAAAATTTTTAAAAATCATTTTCTAAAAAATAGCTAATCCATGATTGGTCATGGGACTCCTTTTGGATTTAAACTTTACAATTAAAATCCATTTTCTACTTGTTCCTACCCTCAGTGCTCATGTGAGTGATGCGGCCCATGGGCCTCTTGTTTAATTTTGCGGGCATTTGTTTTCAAATTGACTAGAAGGCATATTTTGGACACTTTAAGGCCTATGATCATCAAGCTTTGTCATTTGATGCATCTTGGGTCCTTGAACAACGTCAATTTAAAAGTAGGTCACCGTGACCTACTTTTTGAACTTTATGACTTATCCTTTTTAAAACATTTAATCCCATTATTTCAGACACTGAGAGGTTAAGAATCATCAAATTTTAAGTTGCTGCATCTTGAGACCTTAAAACATATTAATGAAAAAGTAGGTCACTGTGACCTACTTTTAGAATTTTGCAGGCATTTGTTTTCAAATTGTTTAAAAGTTAAATTTTGATTACCTTCAGTCCTACAATCATCAAACTTGGTCAGCAGATGCATCTTGGGAAAAATGTCGACCAAAATGTAGGTCACGATGACCTAGTTTCGACATGTTATGGCTATATTTAAGTAACTTTGGTATTTATTGGCTTAAAATCATTAAACTTTGTGAGTTGATGCATTTAGGGTTTGCAGAGAGTGACGTCAAAAAATTAGGTAACAGTGATCTACTTTTGACATTTTATGGCTATATTTAAGTATATATGGTACTTATTGGCTTAGAATCATTAAACTTTGTCAGTTGATGCATCTTGGGTTTTAGGAGAATGTAGACCAAAAAGTACTTTTGACATTTTATGTCTATATTTATGTATCTCTGGTACTTATTGGTTTAGAATCATCAAACTTTGTTACTTGATGCCTCTTGGGTTTCAGATAATGTCGACCAAAATGTAGGTCACGGTGACCTACTTTTGAATATCTCAGGTATTTATTGGCTTAGAATTATCAAACTTAGTCAGAAGATGCATCTTTGGACTCTGAAAAATGTCGACTAAAATGTAGGTCACGATGACCTACTTTTGACATTTTATGGCTATATTTAAGTATCTTAGGTATTTATTGGCCTAGAATAATCAAACTTTGTCAGTTGATGCAGTTTGGGTTTTCCAAGAATGTAGACCAAAAAGTAGGTCAAGGTGACCTACTTTTGAATATCTCAAATACTTATTGGCTTAGAATTTTCAATCTTAGTTTGTCTATTAATGCATCTTGTGTCCTCAGAAAACTTCAATCTTAAAGTAGGTCACTGTGACCTACTCATGGTTGTTTTATAGCTTTATTAAAATATCTTCAGTCCTAATTGGCTAAGAATCATCACACTTTGTCAGTTGATGCAACTGGGTCTTAGGATACTTAGGGTTAGAGGCTTCAAATACAAGTGATAGGTTGCACAATTTATCAGAAGAGCGATTCAAGGCCCTTGGGCCTCTTGTTAATTTTTGTGTTAAATGCTTTTAAGATTTACAAGTTGTAATATTATAGAGAAAATATTAACTTCAAATCTGTGTCCAAGTACCTTTAAATGCCATTAAACAATGAAACTGAAAGGCATGCTTTGCTACAACGCAAAATGTAATAACAACGCGAAATATTAACTAGAAAATCTGCTATTGCAGCAATAGCGTAAGTCGCCCCGAACTGGACAAAGCTTTCATTTTTCATCACTATTAGCTAAGCTTGGAAACCATCAACTCCTATCATTCCTTTCGGTACTTTGATTAAATATCAAAATTAAAGAATTTTCACTTTTCCCCTGTTTCCATGGCAACTATTGACATTTTAAAAATTAATGACCACACAACACAACATAACACAACTACAACCTGTACATTTCTGTACATTCGTACAGTCGCAATATGTCGCCCCCGACTTCGTTCGGGGCGAAATAATTAGATTAATTAATTACTGTTTCTCGAAGCTGGTTGGGACAATCTTCTTGAAACTTTCCTCAAAGGATGATCACTGGTTGTAGTTGTGTTTTGTGGTCATTTAGTTGCAAAATGGCTACCGTTGCCATGGAAACCTGTAAAAAGCGACGAATTTTGTTCGAGAGTGTTCTCTCTGGTCCCTTGGACATTCGTCATGAATTTTATTGATTTAATGATTAGTATCTGTTATTGTGCGTGTTGCATATAAAAATTGCAAATTCTCAAAAGTTGAAAATTCTTTAACTTTAATTTTAGGTCACCTGAGTAAACTCAGGTGACCTATTGCTATCTGTTTTCGTCCGTCGTCGTGCGTCGTTCGTCGTGCGTTAACATATTAATATTTTCAGCTTCTTCTCTGCAACCACCCAACCAATTTCCACCAAATTTTACATAAAGCATCTACGGGTAAAGGGGAACAAAAGTTGTGAATATCATGGTCCCTGCCCCCCTGTGGCCTGAGGGGTTGGGCCAAAACCACTTAAATTAATGCAATCTTTAAAACTCTTCTCCTATACTCCCGGACATCAAGCATTCAAACTGTTAGCATGAATGTAATGACCATTGAGTCCTTTTCCAAAATTTCGAAATTCATGGCCCTTGGGTAAGGGGTTCTAGTGCTAGGGTGGGGCTCTATTGATAATATAGTGAAAATGCATAATTTCTTTAAAAATCTTCTTATATGCTCCTGGGTATTAAATAAACTAACCAAGTACATAGTTATGATGAGGAAGAATGCCTTTTGCAAAATTGTAAATTTCATGGCCCAAAGGTCGGGGGCTCTAGTGCTAGGTGTAACGTTGAATATTGACCCCAGTTGAAAATTGACCCGAGGTTCATTTTTCAACGTTGAATATTGAACCAGGGGTGTTTTTTTCTCCGTTGAAAATTGAGACCAAAAGTCGTTGAATTTATACCCGGGGTCATTTTTCAACAGCTTGACATTTTTTCTTATCCCTGATGACCTCAACAAGTTGAAAATAGACCCTGTTGAATACACTGTAACGTGTCTGTTGAAAGCGAGGGAGGGGGTGCTAAACCAATTTCACATATTGTTCAATACCTTGTGTTTTTATGCTGTTGAATTTTGAGCCGGTTTTATGATCAAAATTCCACGACCCGGCTCGGTTTTCAACGGACTAGGGTCTAAATTCAACACCTTTGGTCTAACTATTCAACGTTGAAAAATGACCCCCGGGTCAATTTTCAACCCGGGTCAAAATTCAATGTGACACGGGGCTCAAATGATTATATAGTGAAAATGCATTATTTCTTTTTAAATCTTCTTATCTGTTCATATACAATTATGGACTCATGGCAATTGATATTGACCGAAGACACAGAAAGTGATAGCGACCGAGCCTGCGAGGTCGCTGTCATTTTGTGTCTGTGTCATATTGACCGTTCACTGAAGTCTATAATAGTTATTGTATTATATAATCACTCAAAGTGAGTGCACTGACACAGTCCTAACTTAACAGACTTAGCTGTCATTATGTCACAATGGTAAAAAAAACACGCTTCTCATACTACGACGTCACGTTTTACGTAACTTCAGTGCAACCGAATGCTGTGTCGTGCGTTATCAATTTCCGTCGACGCGCTTTTGCGTCGATATCACAAAAGGAGGAATATCATGTGACATCCTTTCAACCAATGAAATTTACGCAAATAATCCTCTTATATAATATTGTATATTAAATAAATGAATGGCCCCAGGGTCAGGGGTTCTAGTGTTAGGGCGGGGCTCTATTGATTATAAAGTGAAAAAACATTAATTCTTTGAAAATCGTCGTCCCTGCTCCTGAGTGTTAAATAAACTAACTAAGCATATAGTTATGATGAGCAAGAATGCCTCTTCCAAAATTGTGAATTTTATGGCCCAAGGGTCAGGGGTTCTGGTGTTAGGGCGGGGCTCTATTGATTATACAGTGAAAATAGATTATGTCTTTAAAACTCTTCTTCTCTGTTCCTGGATATACCTTTGTGGATTTTATGGCCCGTGGTCAAGGGTTCTGTTGTTAGGGCGGGGTGTTATTAGTTTTATAGAGAAAATGCAGAAATTGTTTGAAAATCTTCTTCTCTGCCCCTGGGTATTAAGCAGATGAAATACCTATATAGCTATGATGAGAAAGGACCATTCTTCCTGAATTGTGAATTTCATGGCACCAGGGTCAGGGTTACCATAGAGGAGGGGGGGGGGGGCTCTACTTATGTACTGGAAATGAATTGCTTAAAATTTTCTCCTTTGTTTTAATCAAAATATTTTTTATAAGCAAGGGTGCCTTTTCCAAAATTGTGAAATGTGTGGAAGTGGCACTATACTGATTATTGCTGAATATTACTGATTAGTCAAAATCCATTTTTTTTTTTTCCCCATTTCTGTCTATGGATATTAAGTAACCAAACTAAACTTGCTAAATGTATAGTTATGATTAGCAATGGTGCCTCTTTCAAAATTGTGAATGCCATGACATCTAGTTTAAAACATGAACCAAAGTCAATCGTTGTAAAGTTGTTGCATGATGCTCAGGTGACCCATGGCCCTCTTGATAAATCAAAGTACCGAAAGGACTGATCGAGTTGGTGGTTTTCCAAGCTTAGCTAATGGGTATTGTTTTAGTGATGAAAAAATGAAAGTCTTGTCCAATTAGGGGCGACATACGCTATTGCTTGCAATAACAGCCTTCCTTGTTTCTTTTCTTCCTTTTCCTAGACGCCAAATTTGAAGCTTCATATTTTCATCATTTCTGAATGGATTTTGATCAATTTTTCAGAGTTTTTAGACTTAAATAAGCACTTTCGAAATACTGAATACAACTTTGAAAGTACCTTCTTTTCTCGAGTTATTCCCCTTTGCATGAAATTTTAATGTCTTTGATTTTCAGACAAAGGCTGTCTGAGACAGTAATAATTAGAGCACAAAACCTTTTAAAATTGAAAAGAAAAGGCATTGAAGTTGTGCACATCGGTTTATGTTTGTTGATTTTTGCATTCAAAATGGCGGCGCTAGAGAAGGGTCAAAGTTAGAACGCGGAAGAAAGCAAAAATGTTGACACATTTTTCTTTTTATCTTTAAAACTAAATATATTTTGTTAAAATATATATAGTATATAAAACAAGTGGCCCACGGGCCTTATAAGTCACCTGAGTATTGTGTAACAACTTTCAAACAATTAAATTTGGTTTGTGTTTTAAACCAGAAGCCATGAAATTCACAATTCACAATTTTGAAAGAGGCACCATTGCTTATCATAATTAAAAAACTTAGCATGCTTAATTTACTTACTCAATACCCAGAGGTAGATCAGAGTTACAAAGAAAATTTTTTTTTCCACTTTGTGCACCTCACCCCAAAAGAACCACTGACCCTGGGGCCACATATTTCAAAATTTTGCAAATTTTATCATAAAATGGTTGATTAATATCAAAGAGCAGATTTTAAAGCATTGATTTATTTTCAGACTATGACCCCCCCCCCCCCGGGGGGGCATAAAAATAACCATTTTGCTAGATGCACCTTTCTTCATCATAAATATATATATACTTGGATTATTAGCATAAAATTCGCAATTTTGGAAAAGGCACTATTGCTTATCATAACTATGTGGTTAGTTAGTTTATTTAATACTCAGAAGCAAAGAAGAAGATTTTCAAGTGGTTAGAGCGTCTGTTCTAGAGCGCGAAGTAAGGAGTCAATCCTTACGTCGCGGGTTCAAATCCCACTGCGGGACGTGGAGACCGGTCCTTCGGATGAGACCGTATAAACCGAGGCCCCGTGTCGCAGTAGGTGCTAGCACGAAAAAGATCCCTCACTGCTCAAAGGCCCTAATTGCCGAGCATAGGACAAAATTTGTAGCCCTCCACCGGCAAGTGGTGGAGTCTCCATATGAGTGAAAAAATCTCGAGAGGGAAGTTAAACAACATACAATCAATCACTCAATCAAAGAATAAATGCATTTTCACTATATAATCAATAGAGCCCCGCCCTAACACAAGAACGCCCTGACTCTGGGGCCATACAATTCACAATTTTGGAAAAGGCACTCTTGCTCATCATAACTATGTGCTTTGTTAGTTTATTTAATACTCAAAAGCAGAGAAAAAGATTTTCAGAAAATAAATGCATTTTCACTATATAATCAATAGAGCCCCACCCTAACACAAGAACCCCTGATACTGAGGCCATAAAATTCACAAATCTGGAAGAGGCACTCTTGCTCATCATAACTACTTAAGTACTTATGTACTTAGTTAGTTTATTTAATACCTAAGAGCAGAGAAGAAGATTTTCAAAGAAATAATGCATTTTCACTATATAATCTATAAAGCACTAGAACCCCTGACCATGGGGCCATGAATTTCACAATTTTGGTAGAGGACTCAACGCTCATTACATTCATGCTAACAGTTTGTCTGCTTGATGTCCAGGAGTAAAGAAGAAGATTTTTTTAAGATTGCAATAATTTTAGTGGTTTTGGCCCCACCCCTCAGGCCCAGGGGGACGAGGACCATAAAATTCACAATTTTTTCCCCTTTACCCATAGATGCTGTATACCAAATTTGGTTGAAATTGGTTCAGTGGTTTCAGAGAAAAAGCTGAAAAAGGTAAAAATGTTAACACACGACATACGACGCACGACACACGACGCAAGACGACGGACGAAAACGGATAGCAATAGGTCACCTGAGTTTCTCAGGTGACCTAAAAAGTTGTGCATAACTGCAAGAGCTTTCATTCGATATTATTTAAAAGGGGCTGGTCCCAAAAATTAGGGTATCCTTGAAAATTTTCACTTTATAACTCAAAAACGGTAGATATTTCAAATAGTTTTCGTTATTAAAGTCGTACTTTAACACCTTATTGCTCTCATAAAAATGATGGTTTGTTCCAGAATTGCATAATATGAATGTGAAAGCAAGAACCGTAAACAAGGAACTATTTTTATTCGACATGGTTTGAGCGTCTGTTCTAGAGTCGCGAAGTAAGGAACTGATCCTTACGTCGCGGGTTCGAATCCGACTGTGGAACGTAAAGACCGCATTTTCCGTAATCCTTGTTCACCTCGATGTTTTCAGTTATGTAACCCGCGATCCCCCGCTGCAGATCGAGGTTACCAGTGTACCAGCCACCTGTGGTCAAAAACAAAACAACCATCTGTGATAATTATTTTAATCAACTGTATTCAAACAACTAATAACAGAAAAATATTTTTTTTTTTTTATATCGAATCTTTAATATGTAATGAGCACATTACATATATTAATCATTACATCAATGGAAGAAGAAGGTTCGGTTTGATTTTTACTGTGCCCTAAAAATTTAATGTTCTTTAAAAGTTATGATATTGGCTTTAAAAATAGTTGAGTAGATGAATATAATAGATCATTAAAGAATATGGCATGAAGGAGGACCTTTCTGGAAATATGACGTCATTTATTTGGTACATTTTTAAAGTTTATGCAGAAAAACTTCAAATTGACTCATTTCTCTGCTAATTTCTTTAGAAAATAGTGTCTACCACTTTGATTTTGGATATATTGTGTAAACTGCTATAAAAAATCACATATCTCTATATCGTTCCGGGCGACGATGGCAGAGTATGTTTTCTGAAAGAAAATTCCACTGAAAACTAATGTCTTCTGCAACTTTTTAAGAAAATGCACGAGTAAATGACATCACAATTAGCATTTAAGAGGTCATATGAGAAAACCCATTCGTGTACTCTTACTGCAGAGAATTCCTATGATACAGAAAGAATGAATTTTGTTTTCTTACATCACTTTCATAATTTAGAAAAGTACAGAATTTGTATTGAAACTGTACCTTCTTCTTTCATGACAAATGTCCAAGGGACCAGAGAGAACGCTCGCGGACAAAATTCGTCGCTTTTTGCAGGTTTCCATGACAACGATAGCAATTTTGAACCTGAATGACCACACAACACAACTACAACCAGTGAATATCCTTTGAGGAAAGTTTCAGCCATCTTCGAGAAACAGCCTGGAGAACAAACAATCGCAATATGTCGTCCCCGACTTCGTTCGGGACAACATAGGAACTAGAACTAGAATAATAAGAACTAGAGCCGAGCTCGTTGTAAAGCAACGATTTGAGCTGCGTACAGGGAGAAATGACCTTGAGTCAAGGTCTTTCACATTTTTGTTGCTTCGGAGGTCCGTGTTTTCTCTGCACCTATTTTGTATTGTTTTATGGTCTTGAGAAAAAGTTTACCTTTACCCTCCCCCACCCCCCTACGAAATAGGATTTTCGACTTTTGGAAACTTATCCCTTTTTTTTTTTGCTTGTAAACTTTGTCAGGTCAGTAAAAAAAATTCTTTAATGCTAAAAGCAATCTCGTAAGAGGTATAGGTATAATTTGTTATGTTTCGCTTGTAAAAATGAAAGTAATGGAGTGTTTGTGACGTTTACCTTGTTCACATGATCTTGCGTCACACCAACTTGTCTCATTCACATGGGCACAAGCTTGGGCCAGGACCAGATAAGCCTAGTATTATCAGTGAGTAACAATTGTCAAGAGGCAGTTGCTCTGGAACTAACTAAGCAACTAGAGGATCTCTCGGACGATGCAGTGAGGATCTAACAAAGGATCAAGTCAAGGCTGTTCGTGATATGCTGAAAAGCTATGGTCATTTTTTTTGCAAAAAATTATTCGGACTTCAGCTTCGCCAATGGTAACGAGCATGTAATCAATGTGGGGTACACTAAACCTGTAAAAGACCCCCCTCGTCGTCTCCCATATCATGCCGTTGAAACGGTTGACAAGCAAGTGCAGGAAATGATGAAATATGGAATAATTTAGCCATCATCCTGTCCTTGGGCCGCAGGGGTTGTACTTCTGAAGAAGAAGGATGGTTCGACACGTTTTTGTGTTGATTATCGCAAGCTGAACAAGTTGACGTTCAGGATGCGAATCCTCTTCCTCGCATAGACGAGTCCCTCGACAGTCCGAAAGGTAACCAACGGTTTTCGACCCTTAACCTGTTTTCTGGTTATTGGCAAGTATCTGTTAAACCTGAGGAGCGTCAGTAAACGGCCTATGTTACTCATAAAAGTCTATACCAATTTAAGAAAATGCCTTTTGGACTGAGTTGCGCTCCCTCAACATTTCAGAGACTAATGGAGAAAATAATGACGGGGATTCAATGGGAGATCTGTTTGATATATTTGGATGATGTAATCATTGTCGGTAAACTTTAAATTTGAAGACTGTTTTTGATCGTCTCATTGCAGCAGGTCTCAGGCTCAAAGCGAAGAAATGTACTCTCTTTGCTAAGGAACTTTTACATTTGGGCCATATCATATTTAAAGGAGGGGCTTGCCACAGATCCTAAGAAAGTTAGTGATACAGGATTGGCCAGAGCCTTTCAGTATCAGTGAGGTCCGTTTTTCTTGGTCTTTGTGGGTACTATCGGCGTTTTGTTAAGAAAGAGCCATAGCTGCCTTACCGTCCGACGACACGGCCGACTCAAGTATTTGAAAGAAAATCATCCGTTTCTATATATAGATACATGTACCTTTTGAATTCAAGATCAAATCACATGAATGTAATCATTTGTGGACCAGTGTTATATTTTCATGGTTGCAAGTTTGTAATATGACAATCATTTTACTTGTTCAATACTCATATTCTAAACAAGATTTTTAGAAAATATAAAAATAAAACAAGATAGCAGCTATATGACTTCGGGTCTTTAAAATAGTTAAGGACTGGGTTTTTTTTTCGAGAAACTTTCAAGGTGTTATGTTGTATTATATATCTCTTACATTATTTATGAATGTATTATAAAAAAAATAAAAAAAAAAAAAACATAGGAAAAATGCACAGAGAGAGAAAAAAAATAAAAGCATAGATAAGAAACATACACTGTTAGACTCCAACCCACGATCATTATGTCTACAATCCAGCAATCATACCACTACGCCACGAAGTCATTGTAATCGGAAGGAAATATTTAAAACGGATTGTTGAATCTTAAAATAATTTTGAGAAGAAAAATTAATACATTTTTTCAACATTTTCAATATGAAGACCACCTTTAACCAAAATTATCTAACTGTAATGAAGTGCAGTGATATCCAAATAACATTATTCAGAAGTTTTTTTTCTGGTTAAGGGTGGTCTTTTGCTACAGTTGGTCATTGTTTAAGGGGATACCTCAGTATTTATTATATTCTCCATGTAAACTGAACGATTTTTATATCATATAAGGGAACTATAAATTTTTGATTATTATTCTTGTGTGATTTGCTTTAAGCCATGTATAAACTAGCATTGTATAACAAAATTTTAGTTAAACAATGTATTTAAAAAATCGCTACTAGAGTAGGCGAAAGTGACTATCAAATGCGCTATGGCTCTTTTCAGAAAATTGCCAAACTTTTTCAAAGCTTACAGAAAATGGGGCTGCAATAAACTGGACGCAGGATTGTCAGGATGCCTTCCGGGATCTAAAGGAGCAATTATGCAAGGCCCCGATACTTGCCATGCCAGATTTTAATCATGAGTTCGTTCTGGATACAGATGCAAGCAACCAAGCCATGGGAGCAGTTTTATCCCAGAATATTGATGGCGTTGAAAGACCTATTGCGTATGCAAGTCGCACTCTGTCAAAAGCTGAGCCAGTATTGCGTCACCAAAAAAGAACTGCTAGCAGTGGTAAACTTCACAAAATATTTCAAACATTATCTGTACGGCAAGCAATTCCCGTGCGCTGGTTGCTCAATTTTAAGACCCAGAGGGTCAGCTTGCGCGGCGCTAGGGAATTTTAAAATGAAAATAGAACACCGTCCTGGAAAACAACATGGCAATGCTGATGCCCTTTGTCTACTTTCTTGCAAGAAGTGCTGCATGCCTGTATCGCAAGTGCGCAACATATTTTCGGACACAATTATGAAGTCTCTGCAATTGAAAGATGCTGCTTTAGAACTGGACAAAAATTGGGTTTTAGAGGACAAGAGACCTGAGTTTTCTGCCATAAGTGAGGGACGCGAAGTCAAATCGCTGTGGTCACAGATTGAGGCTATGATTGTTAATGATGATATTCTGTATAGGAGATGAATCGATTGTAAAGGTACGAAGTTGCAAGCTGTGGTGATGTTTAGTGAAAGGCGCACAGTTCTGGATCAACATCATGACAACAGGGTGTCGGGTCATATAGGAATGACAAACACAGTTGCGAAGATCCGTCAGCGGTACTAGCTACTAGCCAGGTTTTCAGTCAGATATCCGTTCATATATCGCAGGCTGTGAAAAATGTAGCAAATGGAAAGGTTTTCAAAATTCAAAGCGATCGCCCTTGCAAATTGTCCAGGTTGGGGCACCAATGGATCGTATGGCAACGGATATACTTGGGGAATTACCTGTAACAAATAAGAGGAATAGGAATGTACTTGTAGTATCGGACTACAATTCAAAATGTACGGAGAGCTTCCCCATGAGAAATATGGAAGCCGAGACTTTGGTGAAAGTCATCGTTGAACAGGTTATCACTCGGTTTGGTGTGTCTTACATCATCCATTCTATTATCAGGGGACACAATTCGAAACCCAATTGTTTGCATATGTCTGTCAGCTTCTTGGTATTAAGAAGACACGAACCACTCCATACCACCCAAAATTCGACGGAATGGTGGAGCGTTTTAATAAAACGCTAACAACTATGCTCAGCGCATATGAAGATGGACACCAGAATGACTGGGCTATCCACCTTCCGTGTGTGATGATGGCCTATAGGACGAGACGACAAGGTGCACTCCTAATGCCTTAATGCTTGGAAGAGAAGTGGCGACACTACTTGATGTGATGTTTGAAATGCTAGTCAATGCCTCTGCCGTCCCTCAGAATATTTGGGCTTGGGAACTGAAACAGCGTATGGAAGAGGCTCATACTGCAGTTCGCCAACATACGGCTCAGGAAATGTATCGACAAAAGAGATAACACGACGCGAAGACTAACTGACAGACCTTTCATAAAGGGGATGAGATGTATGTTTTATTTTCTCGTAGAAAGGTGGATCATTCCCCGAAATTCACGAGCTTTGCAGAGGCCCATTCATCTTCGTTTAAAAGAAATCAGATATATTGTACGAAATCAACTGTGGGTATAGAGAACAGTCGCAGATAATACATGCCGATAGATTGCGACTGTTAAAACCTCAGAGATGATGCCGTTTTAGGCAATAAAATGGGAGGTTGAATCGTTCAACATCAAAGATTGTTGAGAGACAAGATGTAGTAACTGACAAGAGGCTTAGAAAAACACCCATCTGTCTTAAAGACTATGTACAGTGAAAGTATAGATTAGGGGAGAGCTATTATGTATATTAATGTAGAAGATGTAGATTAATGTTAATATAGCATGCTATATATTGTATATGTATTGGCTAAAGAAAACAAGAGGCCCATCCACATCGCTCACCTGAGCACTGTAGCTAGGAAAAAGTGGAAATTGGTTTATTATTGAGAAGTTTAAATCCAAAAGTAGTCCCATGACCAATCGTGGCTTTGCTATTATTGAGAAGATTTTTAAAGAATTTTCCTATATATTTCTATGTAAAACTTTCGTCGGCCATTTTGGCCGCGCAAAAAAAAATTAACAAAATTAAACAGGGAATCTTTGTTACAAGTTGTATCTGTCAATCTACACTTCATCTTATAATTAAAAAATTTTAAGGCAATGTAAGATATCAATGTATTAATGCCGTTGGTAAAATCTGTGTTTTTCATAAAAACCTATCACAATATGCTTCCAACTTATTTTGAAACCTAAAATTGTACTTATTTTGTGTCATATAAAATTTGAGTCATTACAGTTAAATGAAAGATGTATTATATTTTCAATATCTCCACAGTTAGCACAAAATTTTTGCACATTTGGATTCCACTTGCTCACACTCAGGATATTGTTTAATAATTTAATTAAATAACTTATAATTAAATTCTGCTATATGCTTATCAGACATTTTCGAGATTTTCACAATAAATGGAAGCACATAGATACCTGGGAGTATCAAACAATTCACTGCAGTAATTTTCCGTTATTAAAAAAAAACAGATGAATTTATTTATTTGTGTAAATCTATTTTCTTTTAAAAGTACAATAGTACTGCGTCTAATATTAATATACGAGGGGTGTTCAAAAAGTTCGCGAACTATCTCTATATTTACAACACTGCAATTCAGTTAAAAGTGAAATTTGGCACACATAGAGGCATACACATTTTCTATAAATAGGATATGTAATGGAACGTTTTGCCCCATGTTTGTGACGTCACAATGTTAAAAAAATGACGTCATACGGTAGATCACTTGTGACAAAAAATGGTTGACTCAGTCGTATTCGAAAAACAAACTGTTGAAAGTTAAACTTATATCTTAGAAATTTTTAGAAGTTTATAATAATTTGTAGACGGTTTATAAAGACATAAGACTTGCCATAACTTTTGTCATTAATTGGATTGATTGTTTAAGTGAAGGAAGGGAGATGTTTAAAAATGATGTTTGTTCTGTGGCCCGGTGAAAGCAAACTGGGAGAGAGATGTGTTCTTTTTTAAGCAATTTGATTTGATAGAACGCAAACTTACAGCTAGAAAAATAGATGAATATCTTTAAAATAATATAATTATCAAATCCTTAAAATATCATTTACTTTAGACTTAATACTTATCAGATATGATAAAGTGAAGGCACCCATACTTTATCCACATGAAATAAACGACGCTCAAAAGGCAGAGGAGTTGGGTTTTGATGGTCACCATGCTCATTCTGCAAAAGGATATCATTATCCACCCAAACTACTGCAGAGATTCCACCATTTTTGACAATTGGACTGTTTTTGTTGCAAAAAAAACTTGCATGGTAAGAAATATAAGAATCCTAAAATATTTTAAGCTTCTGTGACAGAACACTAAAGAGCATGTCACGTGATCGCCTATATCACGTGATATCACGTGATCTGCGCATGGGCAGAATGGTTGCAGATGCGCATTAAAATAGGAGAGGGCTACTTGAAACATTTTCAACACTGAAACCCCATATCATTTCTTTTTCGGAAGTTATTCAGTTAGTTCCCGAACTTTTTGATCACCCTTGTACTGTGTCTTTTCACGGTCATATGTTTTTAAAAAAAATTTTAAATAGTCTTCATAATGAGTTATTCACACAAGATATTATTTTTGTATAAAATTTTATCATAGAAATATCTAATATCACTGAGTATTCCATCTGCGTCAAAGAGGTCCTTTATATGTACTAAATTCCTGATTTAATCCAATTTTCAAAATAAATTGGTTTGTTTTTATGTGTAAAAAGTTTGTTTTTCCATATTGGTAAAGATGGAAATTCATCTATGGATAGTTTTGGAAAATCTTTAATCATTGAATTGCATTGAATGCACAAATTGAGTCATTATAAAAGATGGGAATGTTTTTAGCTCTTTGTAGTCATCTACATTTGTTAAATTAGTTTTTAAAATGTATTCTAATGACAATGTTTCCATATTAAATTGATAGTTTAAGAATGATACAAGACTAGAATTTGTATTTAGCAATCTTGGAATCCAAGATGCCTGGATGCTTTAAGTTTAGATTCAATGACTATAACGTTAATACCTCCTTGTTTTTCATCCCGAATAAGTGTATTTCCTTTTATACGGTCTTTACTATTCCATACGAAGTTAAAGATGACTTTATTTATTTCTTTAATAATTTCTCCGGGTGGATTGGGAAGAATGGTAGCATTATATTGCAATTTTGAAATATACAATGTATTAATTATTTCTTTTTGTCCAAAGATTGTTAATTTTCTCGTTTCCCATGATTCTAATATCTGTGCTATTTAATCTTTTTTATCTTGCCAATTTTTTTTCCAAACATAATTTTTTGTAGTGTCCTACAAATATCCCTAATGTTTTTACTGGATTGCCAGTCACTTTTATCTCTTCTATACTATTGTATGAATTTCTCAGGGGTGCTAGTAATGAACATTCTGATTTATTAACGTTAAGATTTGGTCCTGCAACTTCCGAAAAGTTTTGTACCACTTTAATTACATGTTATACAAATTTTGTATCTCTAAGAGGATTCGTAGAATCGTCTGCATGGTGTAGCATCTGAATTTCATTATTATTTTGAATTTTAAAACCGTGTATATCCTCCGAAGAGTTGATGCGTATAGCTAATATTTCAACTATTATAATAAATAGTAAAGCAGATATTGGGCAGCCTTGTCGTATGCCTCTAGTCATATTACATGTTTTAGAAATAAATCCATTACTTTTTTACTCTAAATTTGGGGGTTTTATATAATATCTTTATCCATTTCATAAAATTTGGTCCAAAATTCAGAGCCTTTAATGTTTAAAACATAAAGGACCATTAATAGCATCGAAAGCTTTTTCAACGTCTAAGAAAAGAAAAATTCCGTTTTCATTTTGATCTTCAAAATAATCAAAAATATCCTAATTAATCTAGCGTTACATCCAATATATCTACCTTTTATATAAGCTGCTTGGTCATTGTTAATGAGTTTTAAAATAACTGTTTGTAGTCTTCTAGCTAGAATAAATGCTAATATCTTATAGTCACAGTTAGTCAGACTTAAAGGTCTATAATTTTTTAGACTAAATTTATCACCTTTTTTATGAATGAGACTTATGATAGATTACCTTTGTGTCCCAGTTAACTCTTCAGCCTCAAATGATTTTAATAAAGCATCGTAATAGTATCATTCCAAAATAATTTATAAAACTCTACAAGTATCCCGCCTGACCCTGGTGATTTATATATTATTTTTCATATTAAAGCTGGAATATCTATGTAAATCTTTGGTCGGTCATTTTGACCCCGCCCTATTCCCGGGGGTCATGATTTGAGCAGGATTGAATCTACACTACCTGAGGATGCTTCCATATAAATATGATCAATTATGGCTTTGCTATCCTTGAGAAGAATTTTCCTATATATATGTCTTTGCAAAACTTTGGTCGGCCATTTTGGCACCGCCCTACCCCCGGGGATCATGATTTGAACAGGATTGAATCTACACTACCTGAGGATGCTTCCATGATGTAAATAAGAATTTTCCAAGATTGAAAATTGGCCCAGTGGTTCTTAAGAAGTCGAAAAGAAGTCGAAAATGTGAAAAGTTTACAGACGGACAGGCAGACGGACAGCTACTGTAGAAAGACAACCGGACTACAGACACAATATGATCATACATTATTTTACACACACATTCATTTTTTTTATAACTTAAATGAAAGAAAAAGTGAGCAAGCTCACATACCCCACGCTTCCCAAAAACTCAAATTAAGTCCTGAAAATCCCGGAAAAAATGAAAGAATAGGAATTTCCCGGTAAAATGCATATCTACATATTGTTTCCTAACTATCTGCAAAGTTTTATGAAATTCTGTGCAGCGGTTTATGATGAGTTGCGTTGACGAACTGTTCATCACTATATTCAAGATATCCCCAAAAGTCTAAGTTGTAAAGTGCCGAAATTCCCAAAAAAATAAAGGATTCGGAATTTCCTGGTAAAATGCATATCTATACATTGTGTCCTCAATATTTGCAAAATCTGACGACATTCTGTGCAACGGTTTATGAGGGGTCGCGCTGACAAAATGTTCATCTGTATCCTCAAGGTATGGCCAAAACTTTAATTTAAAAAGTGCCAAAATTTCAAGAAAAATAAATCGGAATTTTCCTGGTATAATATGCACAGGTAAAAACTGTGTCCTAAATATCTCCAAAGTTTAATAATAATAATAATACTTTATTTAAAGAGGGTAACCCGATTAGTGCAGTACACTAGTCTTCCTCGGTGCCCTCTAAACACATTCACAAATTTTTATAATACAATTATAAAAACATCGTACAATATTATAATAAATAATACAATATGACTTGAAAATACAAGTACAGGGGCGGATCCAGCAATTTTTGAAAGAGGGGTTCCAGGGTTGTATCCCTCTAACCCCCCCCCCCCTT
>PRKT01000588.1:44152-60870 GCA_003671525.1 Saccostrea glomerata | reverse complement strand
CGGGGGGCTGGGGTATTTAAAATTTGTACAGTCATACGTTAAATAAACTAAACGAACTACTGGTATAACTGACCTTGGACCTTCCACTTAGAAAACGCCGATCAAACATTCATATCTCTTTATTTGTACAAATAAAATATGTTTTACATGCATATATCTGGAGATAGGGGTCCGGAACACCCCTCTGAAATAAAGTTATCTAATGCACAAACTAAACCAACTAAAAGTTATTTAATCATCTAAAAGGGACCTTAGACCCCCCCTCCCCAACCGAAAATGTGGATTCGTGTTGAGCTGGTTTGAAAAATGTCATACACATGAAGGTATGACGCATAAGAAATCCCTCTCCACGGCCGAAATAAATTTTCACATTTAGGAAAGGACTTTGCGTATATTTTTCTTATCAAGAAATTCTTGGTTGGATTTTTTTTTACCAGAGTGACCCTCTGCTCTTGGTAAAATGTTTTATAGATCCGAGCTTTTTTTTTTAATTTACATAAATATCAATATAAAAATAAAATTTATTCAAATATGCGTGGCAGTTGGCAGTAAGTAGCTGACAGTTGGCAGTAAGCAGTCAGCAGTTGGCAGTAAGCAGTTGGCTGTCGTATATGGCATTCCATAGTATAGAGAGTAACTTGAAAAAGTAATTTCCTATTTCATGCAAGGAAATAAAGCAAATAACGGAATAAACGCTATATATTCTCTCACACTTAAAATTTAACTAAGTCTGATTAGAAATGAAATTTATATGGATTAAAAGAATTCCAACGGAATAAACGATAATTTCTTAAAATTCCGCAAACATCATAAGTAGAAGATGTGTCTAATATCCGCAGAAATGCCAAAAACACGCTTTCTAAATTTCCGGTTTAAGTAAATGGTGAAAAATGATAATATTCATAACGTCAAATGTTATTTGCACCGCGGTGCAAATAACGGTATTATGCCGGAATTGGTACTGAAAGTAAATGACTTGAAGAAAAAGTTGACCCCTACCCCACCCCACCCCCATGAAACAGGATTTTCGACGTTGGGCAACTTTTAAGTCTTTAATCAACAGCATTAAAAGTTACGATAAATCTCTGAAAGATATTTACGTTACCAATATTTACGTTATTATGTTTTAAAGTAAAATAGAATTAAATTCTGAAGCTGTTTGAACAGATTTGCGAGTGAATCTTTATGATTTAAAAACTAAAAACATAAAGAAATACACTTATAAAATAACATTTTTTTCTGTAACAAGAGTGCAGAAATGCAATTGGAAGTGCATATGCAAAGGTGAACATATTTTACACAACATCTTGTGCATCCGTTTGATTTGAAAATTGATTTGACATAATATTATTCACAAGTAGAATTGTGGTTTAATGATCGAATGTTTCCATTTTGAGCAATTGGTAAATATTGCATAGTTTTAAGGTGGCTCATTACATCCAGGGTTTATTTTAGATTTCATGACAGCACCACTTATCATGTAGATGCCAAATATCCACTTTTAAAAATACTAACCTCGGTTTGAAAATGAACATACTGTGCTCGCAGAGTAAACACTTTTTATCCTCTCGTTAGGACACATATCTGCCCATCTTAAAGGATCCAATTTCTTTTGCAGTCGGCACCACGATAGTAGAAAACGCCTTACATTCTCCAAGATACCTGTCTCTCTGCACACAGGAGGAAATATTCCTGTAAAACGAAAAATATATATAATTATATATATATATTAAAGCAGTACATCACACAAATTGTTATCTCATTCATTTCGTGCTTAAACATTTGCTGTTTATCAGTTAAAAAATTTCATAAAGCTTACCGCTTACTGTAAATGTATTTTATTTAGCATGTGCGATATTTGGCAGAAAGAGTTTTGAACGAGTTAGTATTGATTTAATTCAGCGCATTTCTTATCGTTATTATCTACGTTCATTAGTACCAAACTTGAATTAGCAGAAGTTTCTTTCCGTCAAAAGCGCTAAAAAGAATACACAGCCAAATGTTATAGGTTTACAGTATATTGATATCTTGAGTAGTGGTTCATCCATCAAAGAAAACTCAATGACATACATTGCAATGCTACAACTTTAAAACAACCTACGTTCATCTACGTTCATCTACTTTTAAGAATTATTGAATATTTATAACACCTATTGTGTTATAAAGTATGGAGTTGTCATGTGTTTTTTTTTTTTTTTTTTTTTTTTGTAAATTTTACGAAGTAGCAACTCGTATCTATATCACGATAAATCTTAACACTTATACTAACATTTGAGATTTCAAATATATTTTATACACGTATTTATGCTTGATTGGAATCTTCAAAGCATGAAATGTTTTATTTCCAAAACTCAACGGCATAAATTTGATCCATTCAAGAGGATATTGATCTCGAGCTTTTTGAGCAAATTCTGGTTTGGACTTTTTTATATATGTGAAGAAATTAAAAACATACTTGACAAATATTATGTAGGATTTTAAATATTATGAGGCAACCTCTTTAAATTCGTTCACTTCTGTATGACGTCACTGAGACATTATACGAACGTGTATAAACTGAAAAATCCGAGTTTTATACAAATTTTATGCATATTGGTTAAAAGTGTAATGCCAAACCAATTTCGTTTATTTTATAGATCTTTGAGTCATCCTTTTTGGAAGGTCAATATTAGCTCTTAATTATTTTATAGTTACTAGTTTTATGGTGTTTTAACCATAGGTTTAAAAAATATTCACAAATAATGTGTTTTATTTTCATTAATAATTTTTTTTTAATTAAAAATTCTAGCCAGCATTTCTTTACATATTTTATTAAATATTTATGTGATGCATTCATTTACCACAAACTTTTAAGTCTAAAACATTTTATCTTGATATAAAAAAAAACGATATTCATTTTCTTTGAAAAAAAAATAAAAAAATAATTATGTTCTTTTTCTTTGAAAAAAATATATATAAAATGATTAAGAGCTACATGCTATATCGACCTTTCAATGCTGAAACCATTGTTTAAAAAGGATAACACGAAGATCTATAAAATAAAAAATTGGTGTGGCATTCCACTTGTAGTCGGAGCACTCAGTTTTCTGTAATTTGAAAACTTTGTCTTGCTTCACCTTGCATAACACATTAACTTCCCCACCCTCGAGCTCACTGGACTCTACGTAAGCATTAAGGAGAATTTGTTTACACACTTCCATGTAACCGTATAGTTGCTGGTTGCATTTTAAAATATTATTTGAAAATTTAAAAATATATGAATATATCCTTATTTCATCACGTACCAAATCTAATGAAGGGGAAATACTGGTCGAATCAGTCGAATTTCAGATAATTTTTTAAAATAAATTATTGAAAGTTGATAGAATTGTTTGATTTAAGTTTCAATCACACTTTTATGAATAGTTTGACATTGTTTGATAAGCCAAAGAAAAAGATACAGTTCTCCGAACCTCTGAAACTTCTCTCAGAATCATTTCCAGCTAAAGTCTTGGAATTACAAATAACATTCGGATTTTATTTTTGTTTCTGGTCCTATAAGCAAGTTCGCGCAACGTCACTACCAATATCATATTAAACACACTGCAAAACCATGCTACAGATAAAACTGACCACAAAGCATACCTGTGTGAAAGATATGAAAGTCTATATCAGTTTGGGCCTGGACTATAAGTCTCATTAATGCTATAGGACAAGATTCCTTTGGCTTTGTAGAAACATCTTGGTTAAAGATATAGGCGTCTGCATATACATTTATGGTAAACCCAGAAGCAACTCTTGTAAAAAAGTCTACGTCAATGTCACTCAGAAGACACTTCTCCCTGTACGATCTCATCAACTGAATACGCTTGTCTTCTGAGATACGCACTCTGTTAATTTTACCGTCACATTTAACAAGTTCTTTACTCTCCAGTTCCTTCAAGGTCTTCCTAACATCAACGTCACCCATAGAGACGTCGTTGACCATTGAGATCCAACCATACATATCACAGCATAGCAATAAGGTGTAGAGAACGGCAGACTGACTCGCTGTTAAATTAGATAATGGATCCACGGGTCCGGCATCTGAAAAAAAATATTAGCAATGCTAAAATGAGGGGAATAAGACACAGTTGAAAATTTACGACTTAACATATGAAATCTGTCATTTCTTTAAAAATTATTTGTCTAATTTAAGATTAAATGCTTCGATTTCAGAAATATCGTTCAAACATAGGTCACATGGATCCGGTTACTTCACCATACACGAAATTTCTCAGATATCGGTGATTAAAGAAGGGTTAAAAGAAAAAACTCTCATTTTCAAACGCCCATGTCTTGATAAAGAAAATGATTTTACATTTTCTCTCAGCAATTTAGACAAATGTATAATGGCATAAAATGATTGAAATAAATTAAGGTCATTGGCAAGGCAGGGTTTCCGGAGCAAGAAAAGGTTTAATACATAGGTTTACCCACTTATAAAAAATCATTGAGATTCCCTTTTGGAATTCTCTAGGTGGTGGAGATAAATAAAACGTGAACTATGTCACAGCTGCACTATATAGTTGTTACTTCATATAAATAACAGAACAGCTGCTGTGGGTTCATTTGTTTATCTGTATTTCAGTTACATTTGATGAATATTATAAGAAGAATAACAAGTAATAGAAGGTGACCTGAGAAATAAATGAATACACTCATACACTAACATTCACACATTTAATTATTTTAGAATACTTTTACTGCTCTGATTAATTAGATAATTAATAGATAGGGTATTTAATATATTCAGAGCAACGGTGGTAAATTAATTCTTACCGAATAGACAGGTATACAGTTGTCTTTATGCATTGATGCTCATTTAACAAACAAATGGCAATGCATAACACAAAGATTACTTGTTTCATGCCAATAATTAAATAAATGACTATGTACATCTGGAGAGGAGATAGACTCTTCCTTACTCCTGGTTGTCTTAGGGTGGAGTGAATTATTAAGGGTGTTTGGTGCCAAGCATGCGTATTCGGTACCAAACTACATGTAGTAAAACCACTCACACACTTCTCACACTGAAATATCACCCAATCACACATCTTCAAGCCGCACCCATTCTAATATAAACACCTTTGACCTTTCACACTCCCAAACCGACCAATAGGCATTCACCCTCATGAATGTCAATGAACGACTTTATGAATGACTGAACACATAGTAAATTCCAGAGTACAGTAATTCACTATGCTGTATAATAGATGAAATATTGATGATGGTAATGAAATGATTAGTATATTAGGTCACAAAATATTAATGAATAAATTATATAGTATTTATTATAATATTAATTTATTCACCCTGTGACACTAAATCACATGTGTTTTTTTAAGTTAGAATCATCTATACAGCAATAAAACAACCGTGATGGCTTTGTTGTACATTGTGTAAACTAAATGACCAGATAGTCAGCAAGTCGTCTTTTACCAAAGGTATTCCAGGGGAAGAGCAAAGATGTGACATGTGCTGATAGTGGTGAAAGCTAGGTAACCGGTTGAGAACAGTTCTATAGGTCATGTGAAAGAAACGTCGTTTAGTAACAGTTTTCTATGATTAAAAAGTTATAATAAATTCATGCAAAAATATTTATGACAATGGGTTTCCAATAACGTAAATTAAATCATATATAGAAACTCTTGACCATTATGAATAATAATCAGATGTTAAGGAAAGTAACTAAAAAATAAAGAACAGTGCTGAAATTTCTGTGTTTTGTTTCTATAATTGCATTTTCAGACAAAATATATACATGTCACGAAAATAAGGATGCAACAATGTATTTTATTCAAAAAGTCTATGAAATAAATGGGTTTTAGAGAGATCGTATGGTTAGAAATAATGTAGGTCCTTTTTATCAACATTTTACATGGGAAATGCATTGAGAATTGTGTAAAAATTGATTCGACAAAATCTGAAAAGGAAGGCTGGCTTGATAGGTAAAACAAACCACGATTAAAAATGTTTGGTACCTCTAATCCTGATAGAAATTCTAACAAATTTCTATACAAAAGCCAGGATCCTAGCCAATGTTCTTAAACGTATGTATTACACTTTATGATGGATTCCTAACTAACAAAAAAAGTCTGTACAAACAAAGATACATTTTGCAAGGTCAAAAATACTGTGCTAAACCCCTATTTGCACCCCTTTTAAGAATATTAATATTTGTCAATATGTTTCTTCGTGTGTACTGCGCTACATCATATTGTAAAAGTAAATTTTTGCGCTTCGCTGCTTGATACCAAGGAGATTTTTTTTTTAAAGAATTATTGCATTAGTTCATTCATTAAAGCACCCTTTCCATCAGAACCCCTCAACCTGCATGGAGCCACAAATTTCATAATTTTGGTAAAGGCAACCTTTTTTATCATAACAATTGTCATATTTGTAGTTTATCTGCTAAATACAAAAGTGTAGGGAAAAATATTTTTTTTTTAAAAATAAAAAGGAATTCATTCATTTTCACATCATCATCATTTAAACCCCGCCCTAGCTACACAACCTTGGACCCTTTGGCTTTTAACTTATATGTTATATTTGAACGAATTTGTTTGCTAACTCAAGGAAAGAGATTGAAATAAGCTTATAAATGATGAACGATGCAAAACGAAATAATTCAAGCACTGAATATATTCAACATATCGAGGGCACAACAGACAGTGTCATGCAGGCCAAATATGTTACTTTTTTATTTCTTAATTTTTTTTTACACCTTTTATTCACAAGGGGATCCTGCCGATTTTGAAATTTTTTTGAATTTTATAGAAGTTTGGACAAGATTAAATTACAGATACATACCGTAATAATCCTCCATATCTATACTCTCATTATCGGAATCATAGTCGTCTTCATTATCAAATTCGCTGTTAGTTTCTGCAATGAAAAAGTCGAAGATAACTAACAAAGATTTAAGTCATAGACAGGAAATAAA
Organism: Saccostrea glomerata; assembly: GCA_003671525.1. Lineage (NCBI taxonomy): Eukaryota > Metazoa > Mollusca > Bivalvia > Ostreida > Ostreidae > Saccostrea > Saccostrea glomerata. The sequence continues at coordinate 53,906 of PRKT01000588.1, read as the reverse complement.
ACGACAATCAACACTGAAAACCTCAGATGTAAAATTATAAGTATAATTTTTTTATATCCTTGATTAATAAATAAAACCATTAAAAACATACATGTATCAGTCCATTCCATTTTGTTAAAAATAAAGGTTCTATATTACCTGAAGCGTTTTTTACTTTGAACAAACGTTTAAACTCGACATTTTTATTTTGTGGGAATAAATAGTTATAAAAATAACTTTTTTACCCATCAAAGCAGCTTTAACGACTGCAAAATGATGACATCAATGGTGGCTTAAAGGTACTTAAATGGTAGCGATATGGAGTTTGAACATTTCCTCCTATAAGTTTGGATTAATGGTCACTTCAAGATTGTGTAGAAGATACCATTTAGAACCTAGCTATCTCAGAGCATCTATTAAGGACTTTGAAATGGCCAAGTGGTGACTTAATGGTATTGTATTTATCAATAAAAGATAGCTTAAACAATTGTCCATAATAGTGACTTTAAGATGACCAGTTAGTGTTCATTAAGGACCTTTAGGCCGAGCTTAAATAAAGGTGTTTTATCATGTGCATCACTAAGACAAAAATTCAATATTTAAACACTGAATTGTTTACGATTCGTTTCAATTTTTTCAGCATGACAGTGAGTACACGCCGGGTGTGAACGATTAACAGTGAATGCTTAAATATCAATAGCACCATATCCCACGTTTAATGTTTTAAGAAGTCTGTGGTTGCTTCCACTTTGTACTGTTTCAATATTGAATTGGATCTTAGAGTTTTAATTGAATAAAGTTCCACTAGATTGGAAAATCCAAGTCTTAAGTAAGAGATAAAAAATATATGCAGATATTTTAAATAGAGTTTCAGACAATATTTGCTTAAAAGCTCAGATTCGGACCTGTTCTCAATTTGAAAACTACATCACAGAGTAAACACAAGGATGTTCATTCATTTCTAGAAGTTTTGATGGCAGTTTAATATATACCGTAATTGTCGTCTTCGTTATCATCATCATCATCACCATCATCATAATCATCAACATCCACATCATCATCATTATCTTCATCATCATTATCTTCATCATCATCATCATTATCATTATCATCATTATCTTCATCATCATCATCATCATTATCTTCATCATAATCATCATCATCATCATCATTATCTTCATCATCATCATCATTATCATTATCATCATCATTATCTTCATCATCATCATCATCATCATCATCATTATCTTCATCATAATCATCATCATCATCATTATCTTCATCATCATCATCATCATTATCTTCATCATAATTATCATCATCATCATAATTATCTTCATCATCATCATCATCATCATCATCGTCATCATCGTCATCATGATTACCATCATCATCGTCATCATAAACATCGGCATAACCATGATCATAATCATTTACATCGTCTTCATTATCATCAACATCATCATCATCACCATCATTGTCACCAAAATCATTGTCCTCATCATCATCAGAATCATTGTATTCACCATCATCTTCATAATCATTATAATTATCATCATCTTCATCATCATTACCAGAATTGTTGTCTTCGTCATCGGGGTCGAACAGTTTTTCATTGTTGAAATCATTTTCAGATTCACTATTCTTTCCTACTACATGTATTAAAAAAGTTAAGAAAACAAGTAGTGATCAAAACCGTTCGTTTAACGAGGCCGAGTCTAATTATTTCTACCCTACGCAAGGGATTTTGATAGTTTTTCGTACATTATTTTTTTACTTTTATATTTACTATTTTAAGATTTCAAAAATCGAATGTTTAACACCCCGATTTCTCAGGGAAACATCTCAAAAGTTGTCAAATTTTACTGTTTTGGCCCTATTGGAATATGTTTAAAAAATGCCAAATCATCACATTTTCCCCCAATTTTTAGGTCACATTAGTAACCTCAGGTGACCTATTGCTATCCGTTTTCGTCCGTCGTCGTGCGTTGTGCGTTGTGCGTTAACATTTGAAAATTTTCATCTTCTTCTCTGCAACTGCTGAACGATTTCAACCAAATTTGGCACAAAGCATCTATGGGTGAAGGGGGACAAAAATTGTGATTTCATGATCCCTGCCCCCCTGGGGCCTGAGGGATGGGGCCAAAACAACTAAAATTAATGCAATCTTTAAATATCTTCTTCTTTACTCCTGGACATCAAACAGTCAAACTGTTTGCAAGATTGTAATCAGCAATAAATTCTCAAACAAAATTGTAAAATTCATGGCCCTGGGGTCAGGGGTTCTAGTGCTAGGGCGGGGCTAACTAAGTAAGAATTGAAAATGCATTATTTCTTTGAAAATCTTCTCTGCCCCTGAGTATTACATAAACCAACTAAGTGCATAGTTATTATGAGCAAAAGTGCCTCTTCCAAAATTCTTAATTATATAGCTTCAGGGTCAGGGGTTCTGGTGTTAGGGCGGGTCTTTATTGATGATATAGTGAACGTAGTGAGTTCTTAGAAAATTTTCTTCTCTGCTCCAGGATGTCTCCATACGAGTGAAAAATTCTCGAGAGGGACATTCAACAATATATAATCAATCAATCAATCTCTGCTCCAGGGTTTTAAGCAGATGAACTACCTATATAGTTTTGATGGACAAGGGCCCTAATCTTCCAGAATTGTGAATTTCAAGGCCCCACGGTCAGGGGTGCCATAGAGGAGGGGGTCTGTACTTATATACTGAAAATTAATGAATGATTTGAAATCTTCCCCTTGGTATTAATCAAATATCATGGCCTAAGGTTCAGTGGTTCATGTGTGATAGGGGCACTACTGATTATTGCTGAATGTTCAAATGCATTTTTTGTTCTCCTACCCTGCGTATGGGTATTAAGTAAACAAACTAAGCAACTGCTAAGTGTAAAGTTATGATGATCAATGGTGCCTCTTTAAGAATTGTGAATGCCAAAGCATCTGGCTTAAAACATGAATCAAATTCAATCACTCGAAAGTTGTTGCATAAGGCTCAGGTGACCTATAAGGCCCATGGGCCTCTTTTTTGTATTTCTGCCCTAGAGATTTCTTTTTCAGCCAGGAAATGAAAGTTATTGTAAAAGTCACCAAACTGTGAAATTTAAAAAAAGATTACCATCCAGGTTGGTCTAGGTCTTTATTATATAGTTTATTTTTCAATGCATAATAACTCTAAAATTGCCATATTGCAGTATAAATACATATTGGTGCAAATGAATTATTATTTTCGTCGCAGATAATTTTTTTTTATAAAAATAGCAATTTTTAGATTGCTACATGTAGTATGTTTCTTTACATGTTGTGTCATCAGTTTTTAGTATAATATCCATGGACGTCTACGAACACATTTAATTGAATTATGTGGCATTCTTCAGCGTCGTGCATTGCTTACAAAATTAGAAAACGGTGACTGTGTCGTTGGAGCCTTTCAGCATTTTTTCCCCTAATTATTGTCGTTAAATAACATTTTCAGACTAGAAGGCGTTACAGATAATTTGTATTAAAATTTAAATATTTGTACTGTACTGTTGCATTTATGACTGCATATAATTAAAAAGTTGTGCAAAGTCATGCGCACTCGAATTAGACTCGACCTCGTTAAACATCATTGTGTGACGAAAAATTCATGCTGTTATTGTTATCGTTATTTCTCAAAATTCACAGAAGGGCCAAGAGGAAATGAATTCCATGGTTTACCTGCAGATGTTGAAGGATGGTCAATTTTAGGTGAATTACTGATCTGCAAGTCACTGGAGTTTGTCCTCGATCTCTTTTTTGGGATCTAAAGTTAAAAAAAGACTTAATATTTTTATGGTGTGTAAGGTAAATAAGATAATAATTTAGCATACTATCTATCATTCAACAAAATGTAATTGATACATGTATCAAGATAATTAGATTAGAAAAAAAAGATAATAATTAAGATTTCCTCGATAATAAAGTTCTCAAAATACACATAGATAAATATGAATTAGTACATGTAGTTGCTCACCGACACATTTATACTTGACACTAGGGGCATGGACACAGTTTCAGCCTGAATTTTTCATTCCATTTTTTATGTTTACAAATACTCAAATAAGTTATTTCTAATGATCATCAAAAGTTGTCAAGATACAAGACCGATTTAGAGCTCCCAACCTTTGTTATGTTAACAAGGCCTGTGTCATGTTTTTGTTTTCATAGGTTAAACATGCTTATATATGCTTGCTCAAGTTCTTCTAAGCTTCTAAGTTATCCTTGTAAGTAAATCAACAATAATGTAAAAAAAATTTGCTGATCATTAGAATTGCCTTAGTTGGAATTTGTAAACATTAAAATTGGTATATAAAAAAGAATTTCTGTTGAAACCCTTCCCATGCCCCTCTAGGGCAAACTATCCTCTTATTATAAACGATACGAAATTTTGGATCTGAGGTGAAAATAAAGTGACTGACGTAGTGTATGTATACAATATGTTGCTTTCAATTATTGAACATGCGTTTAAGTTAATGTGAGCTCTAACTGTATTAAGAGGGAACAAGAGGCCCAGGGGCCACAGCGCTCACCTGAGCACATCAGCTAGGAAAAAAAACACATATCAGATCAGAACTGAAAGTTAACTAAGTGGGGAGGGGGCTTGAAATTTAACCCCCCAGGGGATCATAATTTCAAGGAACTAGAATCTACATTACCTGAGGATGATTCCATATAAATATTACTAATCATGGCTTTGAAAAACTTGAAAAGAAGATTTAAAAATGTTTCCCTATATATTCCTATGTAAAACTTTGGTCAGCCATTTTGTCCCCATCCTACCCCCAGGGGTCATGACTTGAACAAACTTGAATCTACACTACCTGAGAATGATTCCACATGAGTTTTATCTTTCCTGGCCCAGTAGTTCTTGAGAAGAAGACTTTTAAAGAATTTTTCCTATATATTCCTATGTAAAACTTAGATCGGCCATTTTGGTCCCGCCCTACCCCCGAGGGTCATGACTTGAACAAACTTGAATCTACACTACCTGAGGATGATTTCACATGAGTTTCATATTTCCTGGCCCAGTGGTTCCTTAGAAGAAGATTTTAAAAGATTTTTCCTATATATTCCTATGTAAAACTTTGATCGTCCATTTTGGCCCCGCCCTACCCCCGGGGGTCATGACTTGAACAAACTTGAATCTACACTACCTGAGGATGATTTCACATGAGTTTCATATTTCCTGGCCCAGTGGTTCTTGAGAAGAAGATTTTTTAAAAATGCCATTAATTTTTCTCTAATTCATGATTATCTCCCCTTGGAAAAGGGCGTGGCCCTTCATTTGTACAAACTTGAATCCCCTTTACCCAAGGATACTTTGTGGCAAGTTTGGTTGAAATTGGCCTAGGGGTTCTTGAGAAGAAGATGAAAATGTGAAAAGTTTACAACGACAACAACAACAACGACGACGACGACGACGACAGACGACGGACAAATTTTGATAAGAAAAGCTCACTTGAGCCTTCGGCTCAGGTGAACTAAAAAAAGAGGGGGAGCATATGACAAGGCTTCATCAAAAACTAAAAATCTTCAAATATAACAGAATGAAACAATAAATACGAATCACATCTGAATATTGTAAAGACGTTTTTGTTTAAACAGTGCATACTCGGATTTCTCTTTTAGATTCCTTAAGGCTATAAAAATATTGCTTTTTAGTTACATGTGTAACATGATAATGTTTTACCTTGATACTTGCATGTTGTGCATGACTAATGTAGGAAAATAAATGTAATGTACTGCTAAATCATACATGTACTTTTACTCAAAGAAAATGATAAAGACCTAATTATCTTATGATTTTTGCCTTACGTAATATCATCGGGAAAGATTTGAATTTATTCGCTAATGGAATTTTAGGTTTTTATTTTAATGCAATAAATATTTTGATTGCCCGGTTACCCATCAACAAGCTAATTTCTTTCCATAATCCTTTCAATGCTAAAACAGCTTATCTTATCCTCCTTCAATGAGTAAAAAGTCTGTAAAACAGTCTGTCGTGTTGCCACCTTTGTGACGTTTAATAATTTGTTTGAAATTCTCAAAAATATTATTAACACTGACATATAATTTTAAGCAGACAAAAATATCAAGATGAGAAATAAACCAATTTTGTAAAGAGAGATAATCCAAATTTACAGTAATTACCACTTAGAGTTAACAGAAAAATAAAGAAAATGGGTCTGAAAACGCCACTGACTTGACCGAACTAGGGAAAGTTCAGACCCAGAAAGGAAAAAAAATTGGCGAACACACTTCTTTATTTATCACTTATCCTTTATTACATGGAGAATTGAATTCTTCTTCGTAATGTTTTTAGGTTGTATATAATTTTCTATCCCTTTTTATTTTTATTTTTTTAATAAATGTACATCCTTATTTTAATTTATGAACAATACTACGCCCATTATTATATAAAATACAATCAATTAACTTCTTTTACAAAATACTTACAATTTCATCACATTGTTGACTTTCAAGTGGTCGTTTTTCTGCCATAATAATCCCTTCACTTTTCAGGTATATGGAAGATAAACATCAACATATCCCATCTTCTGAATTAACCCTTAAATGCAGATTTTAAAAAAAAACATTTCATCTAACTGTGATTATTAATCCGATTAATGTGAGCTAAGAGTGCATGTACAAAATCTTAAAGACCCAATTTTTTTACCGTACGGTTACCTGAGGAGGGGGAGTGGTCGAAGTACCAGTGATGTTATTTACCTGGAGACCCCCAATACCCAGAGTGTCAAAAATCTCTGTACACGTAGCAGTACACAGGAAGTCTGTGTTTGGTAATCAGGGTCAACATTACGTGTTTTGTGTCTAGTTTTGAGTGAAACTACGTAAAATAATTATTTTAATATGAACTTTATTTTGTAAACTAACCGCATTCATCGTACGTAATGTTTTGAAGGAAAAAAATATTAAGATTTATCGTTTTATAAAATGTTTCCGTTAAATAAAAAAAAAATCACTAGAAAAAAACTACAAAGAAATAACATTTACTGTTTTAATCTTCAGTAAAAGAAATCACTGTAATAAAAAAGTCTGAATATTGAAATTAAAAAAATAATTAATCCATTTATCCGTCGTACATGTGAACAATTACTACGATCGGATGTTTTTTAAATATATAATTTTCTGGTCAACAATTTCCATAATATTCAATATTTTCGATTATTCGTGTGTTAACAAATTTTTTCGTTGGAAAATCGATCACTATTAATTATCTTCAGCTTTTCTTACGAATATAGACAGACGCTAGAGGAAATTCGAGCATTAATTCTGACATTAATTTCTGTACTACATCGTGCAGATTGTTTAGCCTTTGTACAAAATAAAATATCTTTTGTAAACTATATGCCGATAATGCTGAATATTTTTCTTATATCCCATTTCCATTTCTTAAAAAAAAAATTAATCGTCGGACGTACAATTTCGGCAAATTGAGTTGGTTTCTGTGGACGGTCTTTTTTCTACAGGTTTCGTGGACAGTATAACACTTGCAAGTAACAAACAGCAGTGAAGATAGAAAAGAAATATTTTATGATGTCAATCTTTTAATAATATACGTACTCTCAATTAGTTTTTGAAATAAAATTCAAACGTATGGAGTTTTCTAACCCGCGTGTATATACAAGGCGGGTACATGAAAGAGTTTGACGTGCGACAAGGCAATTGTCTTCAAAACATGCAAACTCAGATTATCAAGTAGCACAGGTAGCTGATCTGTCAATCAAATCAGAAGCTATTGTTTTTCTAATGATTGACAGGCGGTAAATTATTGATCTTGAATCAGGTAGATTTTGGGGGCGTTAACATAAAATTGGGTGTTTAAATTGAAAATCAGAATACTTTCTGACAGATGTATGTGAATTATATTCATAATGAAAAATGCTGTTGAGTATTATTTTAATATTCCTCCCCATAACTTCCCTCTGTACACTTAGTCTAAATCATAATTTAATTCTTAATTCTATTTTTTTTCTTACAATCTCATTTCTATGGTATTGTCACTTGTAAGCAGTTTATGTATCTAACATTAAATTTACTTTTCATCATAATATGGCAAGGGTTAATTAACATAGTTATCTAAACAATCGACATAATATTCTGAAAGTATATATATTTTCTGACAAGTCACCAATATTATATGACAAGTTAAAATAATTATCGGCATTGTGGTCTACAATCGATTTGTCAAATGTTATGTTGACGTTTCAGATTATTATGTAACAGGAAAGGAGAAAATGCATGGCTGGACCGGGAATCGAACCCGGAACCCCTGTATCTCCAGTCAGATGCTCTACCAACTGAGCTATCCAGGCCGATATCCACGGCCCAAACCGCCTTACTGGAAAATTTATAAAAGGGGAAGAATACACAATTCTAATATAGAAAGAATGCACAATATCCTTGGAAATTTCAGATGTCGAATCAGGTACCTGGGAGGAGTAAGCATTCCTATTTGACTGGTGAGCCCTCTGAATAGATTACGTCAATGGAATACTGAGTATTTCGTAGTCGCATTCATTATAACAACAAAGGCCTATCAATTAATATAATTTAAACATCTCAGTTAACATAGTATTGCACATTAGAATTGAAAGCCCATGATCTAATGAAATACACAATCTACATAATGACAAATACACTTCATATACAATTGCACATAAAAATTAAAAATGCACGTAAAAATGACAAATACACATAATATAATAACAAATGCTCATTACATAACGACAAAGGCATATCATTTAATGACAAATCTACACCACATATTCAATACTCATCACATAATGACAAAGGTACATTATAAAGATATAATCGAATCATATAATGGCAAAAGCACATCTCATAAGACATAATCACATCACATCACTACATGTGACTGATTAAAACACATTACTGATGAGAATTGCACATCAAAAATTAAAATCTGGCATACATCTTGGGGATATAAATCACTTTGTTATATTTTTGTTGAAAAATCTAATTGTCGAGTTGAAGGCCAAGGCAAATGTTTTCTCCTTCTCATGTAGCAGTTTTTGAATAAAATATTTTTATGCGCCCGGATCGATAGATCCCAGGCGTATATTGTTTTTGTCCTGTCTGTTTGTCTGTTTATCTGTTTGTCTGTTGTCAACTTTAACCTTGGCCATAACTTTTGAACAATAAAAGATAGAGACTTTATATTTGGTATGCGTACTCCACTAATAAAGTCCTTTCAAATGACATCAAGGTCAATGACCTTGTGACCTTGACTGTGACCAATATGCTAAAAATAGCTTTTTCCACTGTTTGTCATAACTTTTTAACCATAGAAAATAGGGACTTCATATTTGGTATGCATACTCCACTAATAAAGTCCTTTCAAATAACATCAAGGTCAATGACCTTGTGACCTTGACTGTGACCTATATGCTAAAAATAGCTTTTTCCACTGTTTGTCATAACTTTTTAACAATAGGAGATAGGGACTTCATATTTGGTATGCATACTCCACTAATAAAGCCCTTTCAGTTGACAACAAGTTCAATGATCTTGTGACCTTGACTGTGACCTATATGCTAAAAATAGCTTTTTACACTTTTTGCCATAACTTTTGAACCATAGGAGATAGGATCTTCATATTTGGGATGCATACTCCACTGATTAAATTCTTTCAAATGACACCATGGTCAATGACCTTGTGACCTTGACTGTGACCTATATGCTAAAAATAGCTTTT
>PRKT01000588.1:31065-43304 GCA_003671525.1 Saccostrea glomerata | reverse complement strand
ACATGAGTTTCATCTTTCCTGGCCCAGTGGTTCTTGAGAAGAAGATTTTTAAATATTTTTCCTATATCTTCCTATGTGAAACTTTGGTCGGCCATTTTGGCCCCATCCTAGCCCCGGGGGTCATGAATCTACACTACATGAGGATGATTCCACATGAGTTTCATATTTCCTGGCCCAGTGGTTCTTGAGAAGAAGATTTTTAAAGATTTTTCCTATATCTTCCTATGTGAAACTTTGGTCGGCCATTTTGGCTCCACCCTAGCCCCGGGGGTCATGATTTGAACAAACTTGAATCTACACTACCTGAGCATGATTCCACGTCATGAGTTTCGTCTTTCCTGGCCCTGTGGTTCTTGAGAAGAAGATTTTTAAAGAGTTTTCCTATATCTTCCTATATAAAACTTGGGTCGGCCATTTTGGCCCCATCCTAGCCCCGGGGGTCATGATTTGAACAAACTTGAATCTACACTACATGAGGATGATTCCACATGAGTTTCATATTTCCTGGCCCAGCGGTTCTTGAGAAGAAGATTTTTTTTGAAATGCCATTAATTTTTAACAAATTCATGATTATCTCCCCTTGGAATAGGGCGTGGCTCTTCATTTGTATAAACTTGAATCCCCTTGACCCAAGGATACTTTGTGGCAAGTTTGGTTGAAATTGGTCGAGTAGTTATTGAGGAGAAGATGAAAAGGTGAAAAGTTTACGACGACAACGACGACAACAACAACGACAACGACAGACGACGGACAAATTTTGATCAGAAAAGCTCACTTGAGCATTCGGCTCAGGTGAGCTAAAAATAAAAAAGGAACTCGGGTAGTGCCCATAGATTTTTCTAAAATATTGTTGGAAGATCTGGTTTATGGAGACTACATTAGATGGTGTCAATTAGGAGCTTCATAATCCTTTTAATAATCAGCTTCATAATACTAGATTATTTGATGAGAAATGGAAGGTTTTCACAAAACTGGATGAATAAGTTTGTATATGTATGAGTAGTGTGTAATACTGTTTAAAAGTATATTTATATCTCTGTATTTCTCCTTGAATCAATTTTTCTGTAATAATATTAGATGAGTGGATGCAAATATATGCCAATTAATGTATGCACAGCTGATTTTTTTCAAGTTGTTAAATTTAAATTTTATTTTCTTGTTAGCAAAAATACCCAAACATACATAGATAGAAACATATTTTAGTAGAACTATGTTTATTTTTAAAAAATGATGTAACTATATCAAACAATGTATATATGTTTTGTATAAAAAAAAACAGCCAGAGTAACTTTCTTCCTCTCCTTCTCTTTTCTTCTGCCTTTTGAGTGAATGTTTATTTGTATATATGGGTGAGTGAATGTGACATAAGATATAACACCCCATACCCCCTAGTGAGGTTGGGTTGTAGGGGTAATGTAAAACCCTGGCTTATATTTGAATAAATGTATTTAAAAAAATCTTATGTGTAGAATAAGAGTGAATTTATACATACGGTTATATCGACTTGTTTGATAATCCTATTGACTTGTCAGAGAAATATGTTGTCAAGAAGGAACACACTGGGCATGAATACGTTTCCATGTCAGTTTTTGTACACTTGAATAAGTTAGAGATAGACATAATTTTGTGACAAGTCGATGTATCTATCAGACAAATTAGCAAGGAAAATTTAAGTGATGATAGTTATATTCCAATAGATATATTGAAAGGAAGAAATAATTTAATGCATCACAGTTAATGCAGTACATTATATAATCATGTAATTTTATTACAAAGAATTTATTCATTAATCACGATAGAACCACTAAAAACCGTTTTTATTAATTATTGATCATAATAAATTCATGTATCATTACCCTTTTTTTATTTTCTTTTTTTTTTTTTTGGACATCCATGCATACAGCGTAAGTATTTGATGCAGCTCAAAGGACCTGAATTATTTTTTTTAATAAGTTAAAAATTCAAATCAGATGTTTTGTATATTTTATGCAAAATTTTCCTACGACTTTTTCCCAAGGGAGATCGGATCGATTAATCATGGCTTAAAACATGAGATAACAACAACTTGTACGTCATTTAAAAATAATCTTTAAATTGAATCAACTGACGTCTATATAGGATAACTACATTACGAATGTATATTGTGAATAACGATTTATAGTAGACTCAAAAGTTAATAGAAAATGTTAATGTTATTATTACCTCGTGCAAACAAGAGATCCACTGTTGTTTTGCTTTTAAAGCACCCGATTGCTATGGGATCCCGCCTATATATGCATTTTGGGTGACCCGAGGGGAAATTCAATTAAATCCTTTTTTAAAACACAAATTATATTGATGCATCGTTTCGAATTTGTGAATAATTTGTTCCAGTGCCGTATTCTGAATTTTTCTTGCAGTAAATGTCTTTATTCTAGTAAACCACGTTAATAGACAAAAAAATTTCTAAACTATTTAAAACGAAAGTAGCAATGTTTTTCATATTGGAGTGGGGCACCCTGTGGGGATTATCATGTGTAAATTTATACAGGAAGTTTTCCGGTTTGAATTGATCATATTTTAATGTATAATGCATATAAAAGGATGGGATATAATTTCCTTAAACGTAATTGGTCCTTTCCTTGTTATACAAACAGTGAATATAATGTGATTGTCAAAAAAAATTGATATCATTTACAAAAAAGTCTATGTTGTACGTACATATATATATGGAAATTATAAAGACACATACTCTGAAAAAATCTTCCAGAGCTCTATATTATACATATACCTTGATTACAGTGTTATTGAATAGGAAGATTCCATGTTGTTTTTTTTCTTCTAAGAAAAATTTATACTTTCATTCTACATAAAATAAAATTAAAGGCACTAATGGAATTATAATTTATCTGATTCGCATATATACGAGTGCCGTTAAAAAATTACGCGGACTGTGCTATTGATTGATTTGATTTGAACATATTTTATTGTAATATAATTACAAAGGGTTTGAGCACAAGTTCTGAAAACTTATAACGCCCTCTCCCTAAACTGTGCTTTTATTTACTCTTACAGACGTCATATAGTTATGAAATTTCACAGAAATATGTATCTTAAAGATTCCAATAAATTTTGGCCCAAATTTCTGTATTTTAAAGAAATTCTACTAAAATTATCGGTATATTAATATCGCTAATGGAGATGTACGGAGCACGACAAAAAAAATAGAAGCAAAAGCATGCGGAATCCAAAATTTAACTCAATAATTTTCTATAATTCGCGATATTTTTCGACAATTTTCTCAAATGTATCTCTAAATTGTTCTATTATTATGTATTTAGATTTCTGACGTGATATTTAAAGAACTAACAGAAATATAGTGATTTTTCTCTGATGCGATTTCCGTGAAAACGACTGTGAAAATGACGTCTCCTGAATTGACGGCGCATCACACTTTTGTTACATTATCTGTAATGCTTGAGATATGGCCAACATGGATCCAAAATATGCATAATATAACATGTAGTAAACAAGGGTATTCGTGACATTCGTCCACAAATAGCAAATTGAAATTTTAGACCGTTAGACCTCTGTAAAAAGGCTATACGGGAGGACGGGAAGAAGATTATCGACGAAAACTTTAACCGGACTGTAAAGAACGTGATTGAGAGTCACCAATACCACACTATATCTCATAAATACCTGCAGTTTTTGGTTTTCAAACAAAAAAAATTATTTACTTGTTCAATAGATTTTAAGCTTGCCAAGAAATGGTGTTTGGATGTTGAGTAGATAAGGAAACTCAAACTGTACATGTACTCTTGTGAAAATGTTGAGAAAATGAAAACTCAATCACATATTTTTTTTATAGTGCCCGTGACGTCGAAGATTTTGCTGCTCCGTGACTTAATGATGTCTTGAAAAATCACTTAAAATTGATACTAATTTACAACATTTTGATAAGAAATTTTGAAGACCATATAAGTAAAGATTCTTTTTTATTATGTGTGACATTTTGCTCGATTATGTCGTCAAATATTTTTTCTGTGCAACAAGTCCGCATAATTTTTGAACGGCCCTCGTATATCTGGACGTCACAGAGCCTTTGAATAATCACCTTGGCAGACAATTTTTTATCCATATATAAAAAAAATTCTATTATATTGTCTATTATATCTTGTTGGTTAAATTGAGGAAAAGTTTTTATTTAGATGATTAAATCATTTCTTAGACGTTCAGACATTATCTTGCATACAAAGAAAAATAAATGTCTTCAGTTCGGCGATTAGTACATTTTGTGGAAAAAAAAATATTTTTCCGGTAAAGGTTGCTATTTAGGATAAAATTAAGATACGTAAGTCTTAATTTAGTGTGGATTATATTCCAAAAACGTCTTAGACTATATAAATGATAAAAAGTAGGTTCACAGGTGAAAAAATAATTTTTCTAAATTGATTGATCGACTTTAATTCCCTCATTTCCTGATTTAGAAAATTCCACTTAATTGTTTCAGTTACAAAGGATTTCTTTATAGAGATTTCAAGTCTATATTTTTGAATTGTGTGTACAATAAAAGCAATGAAAAACATTTTAACATTTTATATCAAAACATGTTAACTATAACAACCCTTTTTAATGTATATTACTCCACTTGAAATTTTTGAACATCATATATATGATAGTGATTATTCCTGAAGAATTGTTGATTGGTTTAATTAAACCAAGAATTACTAGTATATAAAAACAAAGGATACCCCAAAACACCTGAAAATTACCGCCCCATTATATTCTTAGTTGCTTAAAGTTGCATGGACGCAGATTTGAAGTTAATATTTCTGTATAATATTACGTATTCTTAATACGGAGGAAAAGTGGCGATCATGTTGTGTACTAATGAAAAATATCAAAACTTTAATCCAGAAAATTAATTGTATTCAGAGTAGAAATGATAAAAAGCAAAACTCCTTCACAAGTATCGTCATTCCGAGCTAAATTTTTGTACATAGTTTTTGTAAACAGGGCACGGGCTCTGTTATTGTTGATGTTTACGATTCATCGGGTGCGTTCAAACGTTAAAGTCTGCTCACCACAACTGAACGTACTGATAATCTAGTGTGTGCATGTTTTGCTTTCGAACATTTCTACTCTAAATTTTCTGTATTTTAGTTTTAATATTTTTCATTTATACACAACTAGATTGCCACTTTTAGTATTAAGAGTATTAAGAATAAAATTAAAATTATTAAATCACAAGTGAGTTTGAGACAGAGAGAGAGAGAGAGAGAGAGAGCAATTTTAAGAGTATTTTAAATGCTAGTCTTAGATCATAAAACAGGAATTTTTACATCAAACAGAACCCAAGAAATTTGCTCTCTGCTGTGGCATCTACTTATTGCATCAATTTTACATGTACCAGTGTTACATCTTTCAAAAATAAGATAACTTTTTAAATGAAAAGCTTCATTTTCTTTTTCATTGAAAAGGAATGCTGCAATGTAATAAAAATTTGCAAAAACAAAACAAAAACAAAAATAGTTTCTTCAAGCTAGAAATAATAAATCATATTTTCAAGAATGTTTGACTAAGTTCACTTTAAAAAGCAAAAAATTCATTTGTTTTATTATTTTTAAAAGTCTTAATTGGTAGAAATTCTACTGAATCATACACATGATAGTGTTTTGGTCTAAAAACAAGTTCAAATTTAGGTGTAAATTTATTGCTTTTTAAGCTCACCAAAGCTGAAAGCCCAAGTAAGCTTTTCTGATCACATTTTGTCGAGCGTCCGTCTGTCTGTCTGTCTAGCTGTCCGTCTGTCTGTAAACTTTTCACATTTTTGACATCTTTTCCAGAACCAGTAGGCCAATTTCAACCACACTTGCCATAAAGCATTCTTTTGTACAAGAGCTTCAAGTTTGTTTTAATGAAGGGCATAACATTTTAAAAGTGACATTTATTCAAGGAGAAATAATTCAGAAACTGTGAAAATTTGATGGCATTTTAAAAATTCTTCTCAAGAACCCCTGTGTCAAAAAAGAATAAACTTATGGGGATACATCCTCAGGTAGTGTAGATTCAATATTGTTGAAATCGTGACCCCCAAGGGTAGGGCGGGGCCAAAATGGGCGATCAAAGTTTTACACAGAAATGCATCAATATAGGAAAATTCTTTAAAATCTTCTCAAAAATAGAATAGCCATGATTACTGATATTAATATGGAAGCAACCTTGGGTTGTATAGATTCAAGTTTGTTCAAATATTGATCCCGGGGTAGGGCGGGGCCACAATGGTCAATCAAAGTTCTACATAGAATTGTACACGAAAATTCTTTAAAAATCTTCTCGAGAATAGCAAAGGCATGATTGATCATATTTATATGGAAGAATTCTTAAGTAGTGTAGATTCAAATTTGTTCAAATCGTAACCCTCAGGGGTAGGACGGGGCCAAAATGCCCGATCAAAGTTTTACTTAGGAATATAGAGGACAAATATTTCAAGGACAGCAAAGCCATGATTGGTCATATTTTACTTTGGTGGGGATTCACAATGTTAGTTCAAATGTAAAGGACAATACAGCCACAAGTAGTCAAAGAAATAAGCAACATCCTTAGTTAGTGTAGATTCAATTCTTTATAGATTGATTCGGAACACTTTTGGGTTTAAACTTTAAATAATAAACTGTGTTCTGCATTTTTCCTAGAAACAGCGCCCATGTGAGCGATGTGGCCCATGGGCCTCCTTTCCCGAATATTTTTATTTCAATGACGACTGGTTTGTTTTACTTCAGATGGTAATTTAAACTTGTAAAAATAAATATCGTATTCATTTTAAATTTGTACTCTCCTAAGCTTCTAAAAACTCTCCTAAAAACCAGATCATATCATGGTTTAAATGCTCAATCTTAAATTCAGACTATTGCCAAATTGTTCAAAGTCTATTTAAAAAAATTGCTGTAGAGATGTTTTTTACCTTGTTAACCACGTCACTCAAAATAGAATAGAGGCTATCAAATGTTTCAATGAAATACAAATGGAAAATGATTCAACAAGGTTAATGAATTTCACAAAACTCTTGTACTTATATTAAATATAGACTATTCTAAGAGTAATTATAATACATATTCACTAATTTTTATAAGTTGTAGATCTTAGATACAGTTAAGCCTGGTGGTAGTTACAAATTATCAAAATTTACTTTTTAAAGGTATGGTAAATGCTTTCTTTCATGATGTATGTATTGATTATATAAACTTTGTCTTCTATACTTCTTTCACAAATTATTATTATTATATCACTGTATAAGTAGAACTTTTAGCTGGACGATAATTATTTAGCTATATCTTTTAATGATACTTTACTTTGATTATTCGTCTACTTAATAAAATCTTTAGAGGTTCAGGCAAAAACAAAATAGACATCAATTTTTTTTTCAAATATCAAATATCATAACATTCATTGTGTGCTGTAATTTTCTCAGCATTCCTTGTACTATCAAAATATTAATGATGTGTTTTATAACTGGACGACGTTGTAATTTTGAAAGAAAAAAACCCTTGAACGTACCGCAGCACAGTTAAGGTTACAAAAAGGAGGCGGAGCCTAATTTGTACGGGAAAACTTGACTATGACATCATGCACAATATACGTCATACAACATTTCTTTAAAATACCACAAAATGAGTTTATCTGCTAATTTAACCAGTAATAAATCATCAAACTACATAAACAGATACTACAGCGTGTTGTTTTGTCGTTAGTTAAATCCCACATAACAAGTTATAAACAAGTCACTGATCGCAATACATTTGTCAATATGACGTCATTTCTTACAAGGTGACGTAGTTTGTATGCAGTAAGAGACAGATCAAGTAATAATTTCTCAACAAAATATGTATTCTCTAATTAAATAAAGTATTATTTACAGATATTCTATGGGTCAATAACTCGAATTTAATGTCTTCTTCACTATTTTATTTATAAATTTTCTGTACATTACGTATTTAATTTATACTGCCGTATATTTGTATGCAAGTACATCGGAGGGTAATGTGGGGGTCTTAATAAATCGATCTAGTGCAAGGGCATACCCTCTTTGGATCAAAGTAAGATTTTACATTTCAACTATAGAATTATTAAAGTATCTGAAAAGTGCTGCGATCCTGTTGAAATGTTTAAAACAATTTTATTATATCAATATTTCATGCCGCTGACCAGCAAAAAATATAGCATTCTGTCATACAAGTATATTTTTAACAATGAAATTGCAGAAGTTAGACAGGATCGCAGCACTTTTTAGAAACTACAATGCGTCTGGAAAATATTTATATACTAAACTTTGAAATTTAACTTGGTTATGCCCTTGCACTAGTGATATTTATATGCAACATCAATACTTCAAGTCAATGTGCTAAAATCGCGTGTCTGCCGCATCACTTGACTAGTCTAAATATAAAATATAATCGTCCTCGATATGTAGTTATTAATTACAATTAATTACAATTATCCGATATAAATAATGTACTAAAAATAATCGCCACCCCGATTACGAATACATTTTTAAATACAAAATTTAGTCCATATTTCCATTGCGCACCTTAACTGTACTGCGACGTTCCAATATCTTATGGATTTAGCTTCAAACAGCTGGTAAAAATGTTAGCTTGGTTTACGAGGAATGACCCTTTAAGGTCAAGATCTAGTAAATAACTTGAGACTAATTTTTTGGTGCTAGATCCATTATGACGTCATAATCAATTTCAAATTTCTTTTTCCCGTACTTTACGGCTTTAGCAGAATTATGTAGGAAATAGGGTATTTTCATGTCATTCAATTTGAAATCATATGAAAAGTAAACCGGATACCTATATTAAATTTAAAATTGATTTAAAGAAGAGGCCATGAACATACTAATTATCGTTTTCTGAGAGACTGTAGGCAATCTGGATATATTTCCTTTGCCGAATACGAAAAAAACTCCCATGTTCATGACTGGTTTTCTTAATTTTTCATTGAAAATGAAAGTTTAAAATACAGTTTTTCATCTTGTTTACCTACAAATTATGCCCCGAAACACAATATTTGACCAAGCTAAAGTTGTAAAGCATCAATAATCAATAATTAATCATTTCTCAAGTTTGATAAATCTGTAGGCACCTTTCATTTACTAGATCTTGACCTTAACGACATAATATTTACATCATCCCCCTATATCATGTTTAAAGGATACATATTTACAATCAAATAACGCTAGGGGTAAACAAAAATATAATCATGAAGAAAAAAATGAAATTGACATATTATTATGCAGATGTGTAAATATGAATAATGCAAAAAAGAAAAATTGAAAATTTTCTTTAAAGGTTTTGTCAATGATTTTTGTATTTCTACATTATTTGTGTTTATTAAATCAATAAACCTGAAAGTGTAAGAAT
Source organism: Saccostrea glomerata (assembly GCA_003671525.1). Classification (NCBI taxonomy): domain Eukaryota; kingdom Metazoa; phylum Mollusca; class Bivalvia; order Ostreida; family Ostreidae; genus Saccostrea; species Saccostrea glomerata. Next base: position 33,897 of record PRKT01000588.1, on the reverse strand, counting down.
TTTATTAGAATTTTTATTACCTTATCTATTTGAAGAAATATTCTTATGTCATTCAAAAAGTACTTGCACAGTAACCGTGCGTAACATCCGTAAAGTCCGTAACATAATGAAAATCATCACCAATAGTTTTACAATCACAAATGGTACATATTTTAAAATTTCTTAAAATATTATTCCATCTACCTATTTTAATATGCAAAAATGATGACCCATTCGTTGTTTTGTAAATGATTATGCATTGTATATAGATTTGAATTACCCAAAATGTTATCAACCATGTATTATTAATATATCTAATTATTATGGCCACGCAGTTCTATCTGAAATTAGATTTAAAGGGTTAATCACAAATACCCTTAATCAAGCAATGAAAGTAAATGCAATAATTTACAGCGTATCTACTCTAGAAAATTTGATTTCAAGTAATCCGTAATATAAAAGTATTCAACTGTTCATTCCAAATATTAAAAAAGAATTTAAAATTCTTTTAAAATAGCAATTGTCAATTTCGTGTAGATGCATTATGATCAGTTAATTATTTTTAAAATATAGTTCTAATTTGAAGGGTACGTGTAGTACATCTACGATACACTCATGCAACATCTCTGAATCTAGTGTTATCTTGTTTGTCTATGAAACTTTTACAATGCTTACACAGCGACACTAGAAAACTCGGAAAAGGGATTACTACAGAAAAAAAATTCCAGTTAATGGGAAAACAAAGATTATTTACTGCATGGTGCGTCGCCTCCAAAATCGTCTTTTTGGGGGGCAGAACACCCACTTCACCCTAAGTGAGATTTCGCCATACAGCATCGGGTTTTTTCTTCTAAGATCAAATTAATTGAAATAAGAATTCCGATATTGTTTTGATTTAAATGTACTACCTGAATGAGATACATTGTGCAACATGAACATTATCCTACCCAAAAGCATCTACCTTTCTTTTACATGTAAAAGTCAAATGTGGCTTTCCTAATTGTCAATTACATTATTTTAGTTTTAAATTCCCCCATTCTCTTTTTCAGAATAGCAAAGCTATGATGAATCATGATAGAATGAAGACCGGTGACTATACGAATACAACCGCTGACAATATACTGGGGTACAAAATCGTGCTGCATAAAATGGTCTACGAGATATACCTTTGTGATTTAGACATCAATTAGTGCATTACATTTTCAAAGATGCAAAAAATCTTGAGACTGTGGAGCGACAATATGTACAGTTAGAAAAGGAATATTATGTCACCAGCGACAATATGTGCCCATGAAAGTTTTCAGCTGGCGACAATATGTGCATTGCACCGATGGACAACATGTACAGAGAAGGTAGGTTCATATGTAACAACCCTGTATGATCAAAGACAATTAAATACCTGTTTCAGTTTAATGCATTTTCTTTCAGGATAATGCTGTATCAGACTTGACATGCATTTTGAGGTTTTGAAAAAGCATTAGTAACACAATATGCCTGTGATTAAAGTTTGTATTCAAATTAATATTTAAAAACCTTTTTTGTCAGCGTACTACGATTTATTCATATGTGAAATTAGATAAAGTGGTTTCATTGTACAATGCCGGGTTTAATGACATGCAGCTATCAACCAAGATGCAAGACGAAACATGTAATTCTCTTATCCGAAGCGGTTTATAAGCGTAAACTGCCCCAAGTTTTGTTATATCGGATAACATAAGTTGAAATTAGCTTCATTCCTTATAATTTAATTTCAGTGTAGACAATGAGACAATATTTCCTCCGGAAAAAGGCTTCAAATTGAGAAATATTTTAAAAGTAACGTCAAGCGTAGTAATACGTTTTTGACGTAACTCATTGTGACGTAGGCAAGTTATGTTATACAAAATGTTATATGTTCCTCTGAATGATTCAGCCAATGAAATTGCTTGATACAAGTGAAATTAAATTATTCATAAACAAAACAGCATGGTAAGAGAGGGAAGTTCGGTAGGCCTGCTACATTAACAAAGTCCACCAAAACGAAAAACAAAACCAAAAATTGGGATTGAAATTTAAAAAAAAACTTTACTGACAAAAATTAAGTTGGGAGATTAATATAATCATTGGATAAAGAAGAAACGGAATCTCTGCGACATTCACGTGGGGCTCGCGAAGGTTCACCCTACAGGTTTGTTGATACATGCTATCATTTCTCGTTTCTCCATAGCTTTCAAAGAAAAAAATCAGTGTAAACTCAACGTTAAAATGCACTTATGACATATAAAATTTATTGCAATTTGAAGTGCAAATTGTATTGGAACTACAGAGAGGTATTAATATGTTTGACATTTTGCCGCGATGACGTATGATTTGGTGGATTTTCCTTTCCTGCACCCCAATACACAAAACGTCAACATTTGTACTTAATCATGTTAAATTCGTCTGAATGCAGACTAATATGTTAAGTATTATTAATTTACAGGAGAGTTAAGATATTTTGATTCTCAGAATTGATTTTACTTAATATTCCATTATAATTGTAAACCCTACATTGTATGCACGTGTCATTTTAGAATTCACGTGGTACAAGTAAACAGATCTAAGTTGTACGACCCTTGATTTTCCGGCAGATTCTAATTACGTTAATTTTGTATGAGGAGGGAATATAAATTTTTCTTAAATGCTTAATTCAACTTTTTACCTTATTCCTGTGTGATATATTGGGTAAATTTGAATGAAAAAGCACACGATTTGCAGCCGTATTGCCGCTGTAATGATGAATAAATTTTCTTTTTGTAAATTGTTTATATTTTTGATTATAAACGATGTTATGCCTATCTCACTATTTAATAAGTCAACAAATAAAAAAAAAAA
>PRKT01000588.1:13142-30646 GCA_003671525.1 Saccostrea glomerata | reverse complement strand
CTTTTTTTTTTTTTTTTTTGCTTGTCAACTTTTTTTAGGTAAAGAAAAAAATTTTTCTTAGGTTGGCCCCCCCACTTTCAAAAACGATGCTACGTGCCTGCAGAGATCAGTTGTGAAGAAATATGCACAGCAATTAAAAAGTTAAAAACAAATAAAAGTTGTGGAGAAGATTGTATTGTTAACGAACTGTTTATGAAATGCCGCGACGAATTGCTCCCGCTGTTACATAAACTCTTTAATAATATTTTTAACTCTGGTTTTTACCCTGAATCGTGGTCAAAATGTTTCCTTACTCCATTGTTTAAAAAAGGAGATAAGAATGATGTTAACAATTGTCGTGGTATATCTATTGTAAGCTGATTTGGTAAATTATTCACAAGTGTTCTAAACAATAGGATACTGGAATGGGAGCACTCCTATGATATATTGACGGAAGCACAATTTGGGTTTCGTAAAGGAATGTCAACAACTGATGCTATTTTTGTTCTGCAATCGCTTATAAATAAGTACATTTCTACTAAGAAATGATTATATTGCTGTTTTGTTGACTTTCAAAAAGCATTTAATTCTGTTGATAGGATAAAATTATGGCAAAAATTATTTCATTTAGGCATCCAAGGTAAAATGTTAAAGATAATCAAATCACTATACAATAATGTTAAAAGTTGTGTTAAATAAAATGGTTTCCTCAGTGATTACTTCCACAATGATATAGGTTTAATGCAAGGAAAAAAATTATCACCAATATTATTTTCACTATATGTAAATGATTTCGAGGTTGGTTTTATATCAGATAACTGTCCATATATTGATTTACAGATGTTAAATTTATTCATACTTATGTATGCAGACGACATGGTTATTTTTGCTGAATCTCCAGAAGGCTTACAAAAAATGTTAAACACACTGTACAATTATACTGAAGAATGGAGCCTTTCTGTTAATGTTACAAAAACAAAGATTGCTGACTTTAGAAATGGTGGTAAATGACGCAATAAAGAATCCTGGTTCTATAATAATGCTGAATTAGAAATTGAGAATGAATATAAATATCTAGATATTTTATTTTAACTTTAATGGGAAATTTTTAAAAACACAGAAACATGCTGCTGAACAAGGAAGAAAAGCTATGTTTGCTATTTCAAGTAAATTAAAGAGGTATGAATTTTATGTAGAAACTCTATGTTCAATTTTTGATACATATGTATGTAGCTTATTACTTTATGGAACTGATATATGGGGTTTTCATAGATGTTCTGACGTAGAAAAGGTACATTTAAATTTCTGTAAAAATACTCTAGGTGTAGGGAAGAAAACCTCAAACAGTTTGATTTATTCAGAGCTCGGGCGTTTTCCATTAGCAGTTACAATGAAATTTAGAATATTTAAATATTGGCTCAAACTGAGAACAACTGAAAATTGAATTCTTAAGTCCTGTTATGAAAGCATGGTATTACATAATGACAAATGGATTTTAAAAATTAAAAAAGAATTGTCCCTTTTAGGTCTAGGTCAACTTTGGACAGAAGATAATTTAAATGATAGATCTTATCTCATTGTAAAACAACGACTGTTAGATGTTTCTAGGCAAGCTATATTAGAAAATATATCAAACTCTTCAAAGTGTAATTTATATCAACATTTAATTGACAATTTCTGTTTGCAATGGTATTTAACAAAACCTATTGACAAAAAATTAAGACAGCCATTAACAAAATTCAGGTTATCTAATCACACGTTCAATATTGAAACAGGTCAACAACATAACGTACCTAAAATAATAGATTATGTACATGTTGTAATCTCTATGATATAAAAGATGAATTTCATTTTATTTTGAAATGTCCATTGTATATTGATATAAGAAAGAAATTTTTGAAAAAGTATTATTATACTAGGCCTAGCGTTTTTAAATTAATTCAGATGTTAAGTTCCCATAATATTAAAGATCTCGTAAATTTGGGCAATTTTTTTAACGCAGCAATAATGTTAAGAAAAAATAAAATTGATGTATAGAATTATTCCCATGTATATTCTTTACGTTCACTCTCTCTGTATGTTTTTTTTTCTTTTTGTCATTATCATGTGTGTTGTATAACTCTGATGGGTCAGTTGGCTTAAAGAAATAAGGAAAATGAAACTGAAACTGTCATAATTTTGATACCTTCTTCTCTTGTTGCAATTTTCAAATATTAATCAATCATTACCTCTCACCATTTCAATATACAGATAAAGTACTTGAAAACAGGTGCATCGAACACCCTTAAATTACATGTTCTAGGAAAGTGGTTTTCATCCCTGTTCTTTAAAAAATATAAACCTTTCTGATATTGTCGATACATCGAACTTTACTTTAAGCGTGCTTAACTGTATATAACCCTTCAAGGCTTAAGTTACCTGAAACCGTTTTTCTATTGGAAATAGATTTCTCATATAGAGACTAGAACAGATCTACGGTACTCATACTTTGAGACTTAAAATATCTGTACATTTAAGGAAATAATCTAATAGTAAAAAACAAAGTCAGTATTTCATTTTTGTACAATATTCAGCGTCATAATAATAATTGTTTTATAAGTCAAAAATATGAAGTAACAACAATTAAATAAAATTAGCTCAACTCTTAACAAACCATTAATTAAAATATTTATTTTTTGCTTAAAGACGGAAGATGCAAGCAAACTTTTTGTCAAAAGTTTTGAAAATAACAATTTCAGTTAATAATTTAAAGTTACAAAAATTTGTATATGTAAACAAAGTTGGCTGTTGAAAGATGGAATTTCGGATATCGTAGAAAATTTATAATTTCTTAATATTTAAAAAAAATACTATTTACATTTTACATCATTTACAACCAAAGTATGCCAAAAAGATGAATACGAATCATAGCATCCATTTTTGGTTTGTATCATCAGTCTTTAAAAAAAAAAAAAAGAAAGATATGCGTGCCACATGTTTCTTAAATCTGCATGAAGTTTTATATTGAAGAGAGTGTCTTTAAGCACTATGCTTTATACATCATACTTTAATCAAACAAAACGAATTCAGTAGAATATTCTTTTATTTGTTTATTTAACACATTAATCCGCATGAACTAAATGTCCAGTGAACGAAGAGTAGCCGGACCCTTTTATAAAGTTCCCGTTGTTGCTATAATGGCGAACCCAGACATCAGAGCCGACGTTCAGATGAACTGTAGAGGCACAAGTTCCCGTGGACTCATAAGTCCTGGAGCCTCGACCACGGCAGAGGTAGGATCCGTCCCTCACCAATTCAAAGTCTATATAGTCGCTAGAGTAAGACTGGACACTAGCAACAAAGTGATAAATACCTGCGATTGGTGCCTTAAACCTTCCAACATGATAATTATAAGCATCGCCCTCATTAAGTTTAACTGCGTTATAGATAATGGCTTCATACTGAGCGACAGGATGCACATCACTCGACAAGTACGCAGAAAAAGCAACTGCAGGACTGGCAGGATTACCTATAAGTAACATTATTCCGTGTTTTATAGATTATCAATTGATATCTAATAACAAGCAATTTCCATTTATATCTATTTTTCTAAAAGTATTTTCTAGCCTTGTAATTAAGACACATTTACTCAGATTAGATTTTACACGTCAATCATATTAAATTCTTTACATTCTCACATTGCTTATGGTCTTTCTATCAATGAGAAAATCAATATTTTATATTAAAAAATGTTCATTTTTAATTTTTTTTCTTCTAAAAATTGCAAAGGATTCTAATTTAAAAGTATTTAAGAAAAATCAACAGAAAACTCAAACACTAATTTTTATGTAACATAAATTAAAAAAAAATTACCACACACTTGCTCGTTTTTTCGTTTCCTTAACTACGCACGCCTGAAGTTCTTTTTCAAGTATTTTGATCCTTTTCTCTAAATCCTCAAATTTTGGGCTCTCGTTTCCATAACAGAATACAAGCGCGCACACAAGGACACACACACGTAGCATTCTGAAGCCTTTTCTCAGTCTGTATATGCGTCAGACCCCTTATCAATTGCATAAACCAGGACAAAGGTACCTTGACATGTCAAACTAAAATTATGAATGGAGTGACATGTCAAAAATAAATTTTATAAAGAAATTGAAAAGTATTTAAAGACAGGAAAGTAGTGAGAAGTAAGGAAAAGGGCCCTACCTTTAGAATAAAATGAAACTAAAATAAACTAAGATGAGAGAGAAAGAGAGATCGAACAAATCACGAAAACAAACAAGGAAATACACAAAATGAAAACAAAACATACAAAGATAACAGAAACAAATCAAAGGCAACAATGCTATGCATAAAAAATGAAAGAAAAGATAAAACGAAGCAAATGTCAAATGGTAAAATTTGAATTTAATAGGGGAAGGAATCGCAAAATACGATTTTTATAATCAGTAGTATGGAAACATTAAAAGTTGTTAGTCATGCCTTAATTTCATGAAAATCAAATACACGTATAGGGCAAGATCTACATACGTAGCGAAATCTGTTCAAAATGTAAATAAAACAAATCTAAACATAAATTGAATGTGCTCAGAGAAATCTTCTTCGTCAGTCTTTTCATCAGTCAATTTTGTAGACATGGCTTCAGTTTATTATGTAGTCTCTTATGACAAATATTTTTGTAAGGAATGAATTGAATAACTAGACAGTATGCAGTATTGATTTGGGGCAGTACATGTATGTACACTTTATAAGCCGCTTCGTTATAAACCGTGAAGTGGTTTCAATTGTTCCAACCCAGTTTATACCGTATAAATTTATAAAGTTATAACTCCTTCAAATTTAATTTTCATTCATTCAGAGTACGAAATAAATTATTGCTCTGAAAAATGACTTCAATTTGTACAAAATTTGATCGTAACGTTAGGTGGATCTTAACGTTTTTGACGCAAGTTTTTGTGACGTAGACAATCCAATTTATACGATATAAAGTATTTTTATCCCTTCATATACCAAGTTTAATTATATTATTCTGATTTAATAAGAGCTCCTAATAGATAATCAGTTCAAACGTAAAAAGGGAAGTTCATATAAAAACTAAATCTTTATACATTTTAATTCTTTAAAAAATTACAAAATCAAATGACCAGTGAATACTGCATAATTATTTCCCCTTGCATCGTTACCATTGGTGGTTTTATGCCTTACAAAAACCCTCCCGCCAGCTTGAACCTGAAGGATAGCGGAACAGATGCCCATAGACTGGTTCGTTGTTGTTGTACGACCAGCACAAACCTCGCCGCCATTGTATATCATTTGGAAATCCAAATTTCTCCCTTCAGTAGACCACATGGTTGCTATAAACTGGTATAGTCCAGTAGATGTGGCTTCAAACATCCCCGTGAGAGTGTCGTAAGTATTTCCTTCGTTCGTGATGACGGAGTCGTAAGCAATGATTTGATTAGAGCCTAGCGGGTAAATGTTTGATGCCAATCGTGCATGGAATACAACTGGATGTATGGAACAATTTGCAGCTGAAAATGAACGATAAAATCAAATAAAGCAAATTTTGAGATATATATATCTTTTATTACAATGTATCTTTTCGCAGTTGGACAAAGATTTAATAGATTTTTTCACGAGAAATAAATTTTAAAGGTTTATGGAACCAAATTTGGAGTTAATATTTTCTCAAATTTTTTTTGTATAGTATATGCACCTATAGAGTCCAATACACACATGTTGTCCTCATATTTAGTATAATCAGTTTTGTTTTACCCTTTATTTAAGATATAAAATAGAATATGAAAACACAAAAGTGAGAACTTTTGGACAGTGCATAATACTCTGAAACTATATCAAAGCATTTTACAGTGGGTAAATGCCCGCGGGAAAGTTGTAAAGATTTCATTTATTAAGCAGTAGTTAATTAACAAAGATTGCATTGGAGTCTATGGGGAAAAGATTTTTTTTTTTTGTCAAAGTAAAAATTCAAATAATTTGAATATCAAGAAATCCTGCGGTGGAAATATGCACTGAAACATTAAAAATAGAATGACACTTGAAAAAGAAAATTACCGGCTAATTTCTTTTCTTAATTTAAAAAGGGGAGATAACTCTTACCAAAATTAAAGGTAATAAATTGGGACACATCGCACTATACCTACTTTTACGAGGAGCGCTGACTTTTGCGCTTGCTTTTACAATAGGGCTTTGTATGGCAACTCTTTCATGATATAAAAATTAAGCTCAACATTAAATTAAACGAAAATAACGGGTTATTTCAATGCACATATAAATTGTACTTGAAGAACAGGACAACCAATCTACCCTCAACTCTTGGTCTTCACATGTTAATGCCCCTAACACCATACCTATGACCACTAGAAAGACTTTCTTATGCATTATCAATTCTGTACTTCCGTACATAATAAACTTTAAATGTCCAAGTAAACTGTCAACTGTAGAAGTCAGTGCTTCTCGTAAAAGTTCAATAGTAATAAATGGGAAGCATGTTTAACTAAACTATTTATTCAATGCCTTCATATATGTTGTGTATTCAATTTCATTGAATTCGTTCCTATTAGGGATTAAATATCTTAAATTAATGTCCTTCAATAGATTTTAGAAATAAACAGAGTTTATTACTCACCTTTCCGGGTTCTGGAATGGTAATGTCCTTCTTCAGTAACATGATCACGAAACACAGAATTCAGTTTTTTTTGTACAGCTAAGTCATTTTCGAGGGCCACTATTTTTGTTTTTAAATTAAGAATATCGGTTTCAAATGATGAAACAATAAGCATAAAAATATGAAAAGTAATTAAACACCACATGCCTAGTATACTGACTTTTCAGTGCGTTGAAACTGAGAGGGAAAAATTCTTATCTTCCTTTCATGACGTCTTTATCTTAATACTAGTATATGCAAAAGAACAAAGTACAGTAAATGGCATATTTTGCTTCTCTCTCTTTCTCTCTCTCTATTAATTTCATATTTTGATAATAAGGGAGTCTATGCAAATTTTCACAGATTTGTACGAAAGTTATCTCAATAGCACATTAACAACCTATAGACTGCAGTGAAAAATTCAAAGTGCAATTAATTGGCATATAATGGGGTATTTTTAATTATTATATGATTGAGTTATTCCTCTATCTTTGATTGTCTGAGATCAATCATTGTAAAAAAAATACTACAAATAATGACATACACATGACCTTCCAAGTAAATATAAGGATTTATTTCCTCTACATTGGTCTAAAAATAGATTTGGAAATTCCAAATTTGTACAAATACTTTTAAAAATCTATTTCACTGGCTATCAAAATATAACATAATAGAATATGTAATTTTGGGAGGGGTGGTTTGGGAGGGGGTGTAGTTTCCCAAATAAAACCCCTTTTCTGAACATAAATGTAAATGTTTAATTTTAAATTTTCAATAATTTAATTTTTCTTTTATTCTTAAAATGAGCTTCAAAGATCAGCTTTTGAAAATTATAAAGCAAAGAATTTCAGCGACACCACAACTTCTCCCAGTCGACTAAACTGTCCAAAAGTGTTTGCACAATACGTAACGCTTTCAACCAGCCTATTGCACTAAATTGGAAGGTAATACATTCTTACAACCTGTGCGGATGTCATTTGGCCCCGAAGACTAACAAAGGATTTTTACAAATATATTTTCCAAATGCAAAAAGTCACCGCTTCGGAGTTAAAACCCCATATGATACTTAACCGAACCCCACTTTTGTCCCAATGGACGGTGTTCTATTGACCTGGAAAGTCACGTATACAGGTCAATATTGCATTGTATTTTTGTTGGATCTGCGCAGATCAGAAAGATGGGAATTAATCAATCAAATGATTAACATATTAATCTGATCTTTCGTTTTGTCTCATATATCTCTTGTATAGTTATATCAGGAAATATAATAAAAATACCTAACCTCACTTGTAACATACATTCGTAAAGACGATAAATGGATATGCTGAATACTGGTAAATGAGTAATTAAAAGTGTAGTCATTGTGTAATTTCATCAAAATGGAAAACATTCAATACATGAAAATCTTATCTCCTTCGCACTATGATGTCACTTAGGTTATCGACACGAGATTCTTGAACCTGTTTTAATTTCTGTCTTTGAAGACACATACATATCGCTTACAATGGTTTCAAAATTCGCAGTTCTGATTCCTTTTCTTTTAGTTCTTAGATTTGGATCCAATTCGCCTTCACTCCTAGCTAATGACGTTACAGAAAAGCGGGTTCAGAAGCTGTTCTTAGACCTAGAGACAAACCGAGAAAAAATAGTTAGTGCATTGAAATCAGTGAACAGAGAATCGAGGAGAATACACAGTAAGTGTCCCTACCTATATGAATACAATAGATGTGTTTGTGAAACACTGATGCCCCCGTATGGCAACATAGCAGAGATTAAACTTTTCTTAAATGCAAATTTGATTAATTGGTACCAAAAATAGGGTATTTTCAGTGGAAAACAAGTGAAAAATTTAAAAATAAACCAATGTTAAAGTTTTTACAATAAGTATAAAAATTTACTAGGTCAAGGTCAAAAGGTCAAGGTAATTGATATCCAATGAAAGTCTTGTAACATAGAATACTTATCTAGAGTATGAGAGCCCTAACCCTAACCGTTCAGAAGTTATGTCTTAAGTTAAATTTTTCAGAAGGTCAAACTCCAAGGTCAAGGTCAAAGTTCTTGTTATCAAATGATAGACCTGTCAAAAGAACAGCATTAATTTTATCGAGCCATGACTTTAATATTTCACATGTGTATTCCTTTTGACAAGACCTTTCTTTTGGTACCACCAAATTTGACCCTGTGACCTTGACCTTGGAGTTTGACCCACTTTTACATGAAAATTTTAAACTTTTACTTCTGCCATATCATTTGAACAGAAAAAAAACCAGGACAATTGTACTTCACATATGTAATTCTTGTTAAAAGACCTTTCATTAGACACCGAAAACCTTGGCCCTTTGTCCTTTACTTTGTAGATTTCCGTACTTGTGGAAAATTTTACCTTCCCCATAACTTGAACAGTAAGGGATAGGGCATTCATACCTCATATGTGTTATCCTTGTGAAAAGTCCCTACATTGGATACAAAATAATTGAACTTGACCTTTGAGATTGACCTAGTTTAAAAACTTTAAACATGTGAAGTTTGATAACACCATCTTGAATGGTATGTTTAAAAATGAGCAAAACACTAATTCAAGAAAATTGAGATTAAAGTCAAAGGAAAGGTCAAGGCACAGGGGCATCTTATCCACCCTGTTCTCTACTTCACATATATGTGAAGTAGAGAACAGAGTGGATAAGATGCCCCTGTGGTCAAGGTCAAAAAATGGTTATTCAGTTGCATAGCTCTCATCAATATCTAACAGCATATGAAGTTTGATGAAAATATCTTGGATAGTTTCTTTGAAACTTAGCTTTGAACAGAGCTTAACGCAAAGTGTGACGGAATGACAAAAGGACGGAAGACAGACATGACAAACACTATATGCTCCGGCCATATTCATTGCGGAGCATAAAAACGTCAAGATATTAAACGCTAAAATTCTGTAGACTTTTGGTAGTATTTTATTAGAGATTTTTTGTTAGCTTTATAATTAATGTGGTTTATTGTCGTGAGTATGCGAAAAAAAACCATGGGAAATGAGTACTAAATGTCATTTGTTAACTTTAATGACAAGATTCTTACAAACTACTAATGTTATTTCTTTGTCGCCACTTTAATGTAAAGTGTCAGAGGTCAATGTATTTGTATAGTTTCCTATATCTATATATAAAATTTGAATTTTTATAACATATTGTGGGATACATTGAGAGAAAATTATACCAGTTTGAAAAAAGCATGTTATTTTCTTACAGGCAAGATTATGCTGTTTCACGGGAGACGGGGGTGGAATATGTTTACACAAAAAGAAAATTAGTCATTTTGATAAAAAATTTCTGATGAAATTACAATTTTTCTATTGTTCTTTAAACTTGAATTCAATAGATAACACCCTACCCGCCCAATTCGTCTTTAAAAAAGAACATTTAACTTTTTGACACTGGTTTTAAAACAGGTAATAAATAGTGAAATCTTCTTTCCATTAAAGCAAATTTAATGCAGGGTCAAAAAATTGTCTTCTTTTCTTCTAAATTGATATTTAGAGTAGGCGGGAATAGTTAATTAACGTGCATTGGCGAGAGAACTGATTATCATGAGTCTGGCAATAAAGAGAGGGTTAAGAGAGGTTCAATATCTCGCTTATAACTTTTAGAAATCTGTGACATTTTATATATAATTTTGTCTATGGGCATACATATATCATGTATTTTATGATTGTTCGATTATTTCAGGTCCCATACTATTTTCCGCTTATCTGACACGTGGCTACAGTCCTATGAGCCCGAAACAAGTAATTCCATTTGAAGGCATTAACTATAAGACTGGTGGAGAATACGACCAATATTTTGGCCTTTTCCGTGCCCCGGTGTCTGGGTTCTATCAATTTGTCCTCACTAGCCAGGCTTATATGAATTCGTACATGGTCGATCTTGAGATGGTAAAGAACGGGAACATGATTTGCCGTGCACACGCTGCTACATACGGTCAGCAGGGATACTGCGCCGCCATGGTCCACCTAGACAAGGATGATGACGTCTGGGTTAGACACTACAATAATATTGGAACATACCTTTATTATGGATATTCAAATCCATCATTTAGCGGTCATTTAATAAAGGCAGATTAAAAACCTATAGTATTTTCAGTAGTAATCTACATGTTCTATATATCTGCAAATTTATTTGGGATCACTCATCGTTCAAATACGGCCATGGACTGTTTTAAAAAAAGGAAGAACAAAGCTCATGATACCAATAACTTTGTTAGATTTACAAAAGCCATATAGTCAAGCAATTAATTTTAAAAATATGAAATCCATATTTTTTTAAGTTCTCGAGATATAAGGTTTGATGAACAGGGAAAACGACGCAGAATAAAGTGATTCCAAAATGCTGCTCTGCTCTACAAGCGACAAGTGCGTGGATTTTGAATTTTTATCAAACATTAGAGAAAACATGCTATTGTATTTTTATGCTCCCATAATCGAAATTTCCTTGCTACAATGCCTTTAATTGAATACCTACAACTTTGACCTTTTCAACTTGACCTCAAAGTTTGACCTACTTTTAAAATATTTTAACTTTGGCCATAACTTTTACCTGAAAGGACTAGTTCCTACTTCACATATGTATTCCTTTTTACAGGGCCTTTCCTTTGATATCAACAACTTTGACCTTGGAGCTTGACCTTCTTTTAAAAAAAACTTTGGCCATAACTTTTAAACTGCAAAGGCTAGGACTTTCATACTTCATGTACAATCCTTTTGACAGGACTTTCCATTAGATATCAACGACTTTGACCTTTTGAAATGACCTTGGTGATTGACCTACTTTTAAAAAACTTGAGCTTTGTTTAAAACTTTAAGCGGTAAGGGCTGGGGCTGTTTTAATACCACATATGTAATCCTTGCGACAAGACCTTTCATCGGATACCATCAACTTTGAGCCTTTTACCTCGATCTTACAGTTTGACTTACTTCAGAAAAACTAAAACATTGACTATAAATTATGAGCAGTAGGTGCTTGGACTTCCATATGGAATCCTTGTGACAAGATTTTTTATTGAGCCTTGACCTTAACATACTTTTACCTTGACCATAACTTTAGAACGCTTAGGACTAGGGGTTTCATGTTCCCCATATTTAATCTTTGTAACAATGCCTTTCTTTAAAAATCAACAAATAAGCAAATAGACCCTTAGACTGTGAACCAGAGTTTGATCTAACTTTTAAAATATTAACGTTGACCATAACCTTTTAGTAGGTTTTGCTAGGGATTTATATTTCACATCCGTATTTCTAGTTAGAAGGTCTTACTTTGAATATCAACATGTTGGATTTTCATTTGAAAAAAATAACTATCGCTTTGATGCCATACTGGGACATTAGTGTTTCCTAAACACATCTTGTTTTAGTCATAATGCTAAATTTACATTGCTTGATATTTTCTATCACATCTGTAAGTGGGATGACCCACATCTTTTTTTCGTATTTTTTAACATATTTCTTGCATTTTTCCAAAAAGTTTCGCCTTCAGTCAAATATACTATACTTCAAAGTATAAGGAAATGACAACAGTCGTTTTTAGCTCAAGTGAGCTTTTCGCAGCATAGTTAAGGTTACAGTAAGGAGGTGGGGCCTAATTTGTACGGGAAATATTTACTATGACGTCACACAAAATATAAGGTCTTCAAAATACCACAAAATTAAATAATAATTTGCTATTTCAAACTGCTGGATAGCTGTATACTACACGAAAATTACTATTACATGCATTTTGTAGTTTTTTAATTCCACACGACAGTACATAAACGATGCATCAATCGCACTGCACTTGTCAATGTGACTTCATCTCGCAAAAATGAAGCAGTCTGTACATTGTGAGAGGCTGATCAAGTCACATTTTGTGCAATGAAAAATGTCATTTGTTCTCAAATAAAATATAATTTGCAATGAAATAAAAGGACATTAACTTAGATGCAATGTCTATTTTAGTATTTTATATATAAACTGTCCGAATATTCTCCAGACAAGTGCTACTGCCATGTGTTTGTGTGCAGATTCATTGAAAAAGTAATAGAAGGTTCATAGCTGATAAATCGATTTATTGCAATAGCATGCTGTCAATGTATCTTGCCAAGTTTATACACATAAACTCAAGAAGCATTAAGATATTTTAAAAGTGCTACTTACCAGATGAAATCTTAAAAATAAATTAATTATAGCTTTTAATGTAATTACAAGAAAACTATTCAACCTGCCGTCCAGCAAATTAAATTTTGGCAATCAAAAAAGGGAATCTATATACTAGTAGGTTCGCAGCACTTTTCACAAACTACATATAGTGTTGATAAGGATCATAAATTAAACTTAGATTTTTAACTTTGTTATACCCTTTCAATACTAGATTTCATAGATGACCTATAAAATGCAAGTATAATTGCTGAAATCTTGTGACTTCGGCATCACGTGAAAAGTCTTTATAAAAAATCTAGATATCCTCAACATGTGGATTTGAACTACATCACATATTTTTTATATCAATCAAGCCCTAAAAAAGATTACCCAGCTTAATAAAGTATGTATTTTTTTATCTTAAAAATCGCCATTATTTCCATTGTAACCTTAAAAACTCCTCTGCGTTCTGATCACCCAATTTCCGTCGTTCGTCTGTTCGTCCGTCTGTAAACTTGTCAAATTTTCAATTTCTTCTCAAGACCCACTGAAAAGTTATTAAAAATCTTCTTTTCAAAAACCACCTGGCCAGAAAACATGAAGCTTATGTAGAAACATCCTAGGGTAGTGTAGATTCTAATTGTTAAATCTTGACTCCTGGGGTAAGGCCCTCAATGGAATCCAAATTTTATATAGAAATATATTTAGAAATATATATATATATATATATATATATATATATATATATATATATATATAAAGCACATTTTACAACAACTCTTAAACTAACATAACTGCCCTAAGTGAAGAAATATTAATATAGAAAGCACAAAGAAATTCACTTATATATGGATACCCACTTCCGCCCCAGCCCGGGGTTGAACTCTCGACCTACGGAATCTGTCTCCTAGCAGTACAGGAACAGCGCGCTAGACCGCTCGGCTATCTAGGAAAGTCGAAAAACTTATTTTCGATGCCGATGGAATTCTCGCGGCGCTGTCCTACACTGTGTCTGACAGATTCCGAAGGTAGAGAGTTCAACCCCGGGCTGGGGCGGAAGTGGGTATCCATATAAAAGTGAATTTCTTTCTTTCTTTCTTTCTTTCTTTATTCATTTATTTTTTTATATACGTATTCTTATGTAAGACTTTGATTTTTCTACTGTTGCCCCTCCCTACAACCTGGGGTCACGATTTGAAGAAAAAAACATTGATTCTACACTA
Organism: Saccostrea glomerata; assembly: GCA_003671525.1. Taxonomy (NCBI): domain Eukaryota; kingdom Metazoa; phylum Mollusca; class Bivalvia; order Ostreida; family Ostreidae; genus Saccostrea; species Saccostrea glomerata. Next base: position 16,635 of record PRKT01000588.1, on the reverse strand, counting down.
CTTGAGGATGCTTTCACCCAAGTTTTATCTTTCCTAGTGGTTCTTGAGAAGAAGATTTTTCCTCTTTATTCCTATTTAAAACTTTGATTCCTTATTGTGGCTCTGACGTACTCCCGGGCCGGGGGTCATGATTTGAGCAAACTTGATACTACCCGAGGATGCTTCCACATATGTTTTATCATTCCTGTCCCAATAGTATTTGACAAAAAGATTTTTCCTATATATTCCTATGTAAAATATAAACAAACTTCAAAAGCAATGATACTTAATGGTCCCATCTGGATAATTATTAGTAGACTACATGCTAAATAAAAACGAATTATAACCAAAGAATTAATATATTCTCTCCAAAGAAAATGAACAGAAACTGCAAAAATACGGAATTTTTAGTTTGTTGCCATTTCCAGCTTAATATGTAATAATCAATTCTTTAACGTTATATCACTGTAACTTCAGATTAAGTGGTTTAATGAAAAATTCGGTTGTTCCCAAACACAGTTTTCAACCACATAAAAACACACTCTAAAAGGTCACTGAGACAACTTTATTTTGTCATCGAGACGAAAACTAAAGTCACCAAGACAATATATACTCAACAAAAAAAGAAACGCATATTGTTTTACTTGTCAAAGAAATTTTTAAAATGTACATGAAACAACTATTTTTATATCATTAGATACCTGTGACCTATTTAAAAGACAACATGGGGTTTTAAAACCCAAATGTTGAATTATCTCCCTTGATTAAACATGTTAATGAAAGTAGTGTTTTTCATGATTTCCTCTAAATCGAATGTTTATTTTCGCTGATATTTGGGATTTAGAGACACTTTTAACAATCCTATTAAACCCATATTTAAGATTTGATTGCAGTGTTGATACTGCAATGCCACGCCGAAACAAAGATGAACACAACCAGGCTAACGATGATACTAAACGGAGCTACGCAACAGGAAGTTGCAACTGTATTTGGAATAAATCAATGGGCTTTGCAACTGTTAAACTAACATCTGAAGACCACTATCTGGCCATCCGCAGGTAACCAAAACCAGGTAGGACCGTCAGACCCCCCCCCCTTCAGCACCTCATGCAATACAGAACCTGTTGCAAAAACTGCTGCTCAATTGCTGGATGAAGAAATCAGCGTAAAAGTGCATAAATTGTTCGCAAGAGACTGAAATGAGATGGCATTCCTCCACGATATCCGTACATTGGAAACCCACTTGCATTGAGACGTCGCACAGTGCATATTGTCGGCGATGAAAATGGATCAACTTGACTTTTCAATTTGCAACAAAGGACATGTTTAATTTTTATCACAACACACTCTAAAATCGCTTAAATAAAATAAGGTTTGAACTGAAAACTTAGATTTTCATATTATTCTGATTATGCGTTTCTTTTTTTTGTTGAGTATATAATCTAAAGTCACTAAGACACAGTAATGAACTAGATACCTGAGCTGAGTGGTCAAACGAACAATTCTGTTGTTTCCCGACACAGCCCAGGATTCTATCCAAAGAGGTGCTACTCCAGCAATGAGTACCAATCAAGTAATTGAAAACTAAATGGGTGTCTATATTTATACCACTGACTTATAGATAGTACAGATTAAGAATTTGACATTTATTAAGAACCAAGAAATCAAAAGTGTTTTGCTTTATTTCTAATATATCAGAAGTAAGCAATCATTAAATTCTAATTAATTTTGTAACAACTTTGACTTTGAAATTTTTGCACTTGTTCTCTTTAAACATTTTTAAATTGTCAAACAAACTCACAAAGTCCGATCGGTAACGTATTATTTTACAGCATTTTCTAATACATTTAATAATGATGTAAAGCCATGGGTATTCCTCAAAGTTAAAAATTAATTCAACCCTACATGTTGTAAACAACGGAATCTTAATTAACACTGAGTCTCATGTTTATCATAGATATTTGTGCAATTTATAAGGATAATCTCTTTAATTTTTCATGTCCAGATTCATTATTTGCTTATCATTACAGCCTCCGAGCAGAGGGTTGTGGCAACGCACTTTGAAAAAATTACGCACTTTGAATTTTTTTTTAAGTGCGTTAAAATGTTAAAAGTGGGACAAAATCAACGCACTTTGAAAAAAAAATCAAATTGTGTTAAATTTTGGACAAAATCAACGCACTTTGAATTTTTTTTCAAAGTGTGTTACGGGTGTACATTAACATTTTTACCATGGAGGTACATGTGTATTTTACGCACTTTGAAAAAAATGTATGAAACAAAAAATCTAGACTTAGATTTTAGTAATAGAGAGAATCAATTTGTAATAATTATATCTTTTGAAAAACTTTTTTAAATTTTCATATAATCATTTGACTTCATTGAGAACAAGGAGAAAACGAGTAGAAGGTTTCTAATCCCAACTCTTTTTTATACATTGTACATAGCTTTCGGTAGCAAACTGAAAGTTGACACACCGAAATAAGCCCAATTTCTTAATGCATATATATATTTTGTATATCTTTGCAAAACATTTGTGTACCTACATGTACCCCCCTTCCCGGTACCGATGCCTATGCTACAGACCAATATATATATTTACATAACTGGTATGACGTTGATAAGTTTCAATAAATTTAAGTTGACATAAAATGCATAAACTGGAAAGAAATAAGTACAGTAAAGCATTTAAGAGAGAAAGAATGTTCAAGTATGGAAAAATCAAAATCGCTCACATTCACATCCTGAAGTGACCTCATCACAGAAGAGTTACAAAACACTGAAACAGGTTCAATTTTTACCATACCTAAGATTTACAAGAATATTGACCAAGCCATACACATTTTTTTTTTCAAAATGCGTTAATATGCTCGATATCAACACACTTTGAAAAGAAAAATTATTTCTCCATGTGCATTGATTTGTTCCCAAATTTAACGCACTTTGAATTTTTTTCCAAGGTGTGTATTTTTCAAAGTGCGTTGTAACATAGGTATGATGAATAACTGAATCCTATGATAACTTTTCGGTGATGCGGTCACTTCAGGATGTGAAAGTGAGTGATTTTGATTTTCCATACTTTGAAAATTCTTTCTCTCTAAAATGTTTTACTGTAATTAATTTTTTTCCAGTTTGCATATACATTTTATGTAAATAATTTATTGAAAGTTTTCAACGTCATACTGGTTATGTAGATACAAACATTTGGGTGAGGCATAGGCATCGGTACCGGGAAGGGGGGGGGGGGTAGGTACACCGATCTTTTGCAAAGATATACGTACATGGTAACCACCTACATAATACACGCCTGCTAATCGATCACTTGCACAACCAACAGTTGTGTATAACAATCAAAAGAGATCGATTTCCGGTTGTGCAGTTGATGCGAATAATTCCAGTGCACAGGTAGTAAATGGACTCGATTCAGGCAATAATTGATATTTTTATTAAAATATAAGAATGTGATTCCATGAGCAATTTATTTTTCTTTAATTTTACACTCTCATAAAATGCA
>PRKT01000588.1:0-10946 GCA_003671525.1 Saccostrea glomerata | reverse complement strand
TACATAACTCTCTCTCTCTCTCTCTCTCTCTCTCTCTCTCTCTCTCTCTCTCTCTCTCTCTAACCACCTTCTAGATCCGCCAATGATGTACAGTCATTTTTGCAAGCAAATTTTGACTTTTTCAGCAGCAGCAGCGGCCGATCTCTTATATCGGGAAATGAGGCATTATTTTTCATAAGTTCTGTAAAGTAATCTTAATTTTGAAAACTTTCTTTAAACTGAGCATTTATTGTTGTTGTTACAATTTCATTGTCATTTCTAATTGGGTAATTATATAGAAAGAGTTTACAATAGGTACTCCCCAACCAGCTGGAAGTAATCAAGATATGAAAGGAAATCGTCATGATTTTCCAGATAATAATGAAGTGGTTAAAGTTGCAAGGTGAATAAAATTGAAAAAGTTTTTCACCAACACTGTAGTAAAAATTGTTTTGAATGTGCTACAGATGTGACAACAAATATTTTTCTTACATTTTTTCCATCAAACTACGCGCCTTTATTAGCCTACTGCAGAAACCATGGGTATTATCACGTGATAAAGATCCAGGGTTTCGGCATGTGGCTCATCTTGAGAGACCTACATCTTCATTCAAACATTCTTATAATTCATCATTGACTTTTTTATTGATTCATTGATGACTCCATTTGATGAACAAATGCACTAAAATTTCTATTTTATTAAAAAAAACAACATTTTATTTATTCTAGCTTTGAAGACAGTCTAAAATGAAATTGATCTATTTTTGTGCTTCCCATGCATTGATGCTTTTGAAATAAAGAAAGTACTAGTAATTTTTGAAATTATAAATTTTTGCGGCTGAATTGATGCTTTGCATTAATTTTATTTGGAATGTTTAATAGGGATATTTTTATTGGACGATTATTTTGGATTTTTGACGATTTTTCCCCTATGGTATACATGATGAATAAATGTAATAAATATAATTAGTGAGAAAAAAACGGGTCCTGTCCAGAAGCACCTGTAATGTGGTGTTGTCATCTTGATCCTTTCCATCTCGATAACATAATTCAGGATACCTAGCTTCAAACACCAGGAAATATTTACCCCTTGGTAAACACATATCATCGAGAGCCTGTCCTGCCTCTTATTTTTTCACAGACAGCACTTTTATTTTAAAATATATATATGAAATGAAAGCATGAAAAATTCGGTCTGTCCCTCCAATTTTGTTGAACTACCGTCAAATAAAAGTAAGGTATGTTTGAGTTAAACAATTTCGTACTGAAAGAAAATGATATACTGCCCAGAGATGCTGGGTTTTTTTTTTATTTTATTTTATCTCTTTTTTTATTATTAATTTTTTTTTTTTTTTTGCATTCGGAATAGTCATATTAAAGATGCATTGGATAATTCACACAAGATTAATGATTTAAATAATACACACATAATTTTTTACTGTAATTACTAGTATATTGATTGTAACTGAAACTTTAACCCCCTCCCCTAACAGATCTACTTCAACAGTTTACTTATCTTATATATCTTTTTTTCTCACAAATTCAACTTATTTGCAAGAAAATTCTATAGTTTTATGTTTTAAATTTTGCAAGAATACGTTATAATTGTATAATGTTTAATTTTATTCGTAAAGTTTGAAACTTTTTGTCCTTATCTCATGCATAACCCGAGATCTCTTTCACAACTGAATGATCGCATGCACAAGCAATGTTTTTTTTCTTGGAATATTTGTCAAATTAAACACATATCGAAGTCCCAGTTTTGGTGGATAGGATGCACTTGTTGCATACTCATGGTGGACACTGAATTTTCAAGGTTGGTTGAGATTAAAACGAATTTTAGTCGGCGAATACTGTTTTCAATCAGCGTTTTCGCTCTACCAGCCCTTGCTTCAAAACAAATATAGTCGCTATTCGACAATCATTGCATTTTATGAGAGTGTAAAGTTAAAGAAAAATAAATTGCTCATGGAATCACATTCTTATATTTTAATAAAAATATCAATTATTGCCTGAATCGAGTCCATTTACTACCTGTGCACTGGAATTATTCGCATCAACTGCACAACCGGAAATCGATCTCTTTTGATTGTTATACACAACTGTTGGTTGTGCAAGAGATCGATTAGCAGGCGTGTAATAGACTCATTGAAAATTGGGGCTTACCTTGGAAGGGTCTTCTTTCAATTTGCTATAGACAGCTATGTACAATATGTAAGAAAAAAAGAGGTTGGCTGAGAGACCATCAACTCGTCTTCTCCTTGTTCTTAATGAGGTTAAATGAGTATATCTAATTTAAATTTTTTTCGATAAATATTAATAATTTAATTTCACTGGTATCAAGCAATTTCATTGGCTGAATCATTCAGAGGAACATATAATATTTTGGATAACATAACTTGCCTACGTCACAATGAGTTACGTCAAAAACGTATTACTCCGCTTGACGTTACTTTTAAAATAATGCTCAATTTGAAGCCTTTTTCCGGAGGAAATAATGTCTCTTTGTCAACACTGAAATTAAATTATAAGTAATGAAGCTAATTTCAACTTATGTTATCCGATATAACAAAACTTGGGGCAGTTTACGCTTTCCTATAAACCGCTTCGCGGTTTATAAAGCGTAAACTGCCTCAAGTTATGTTATATTGGATAACATAAGTTGAAATAAGCTTCATTCCTTAATTATTGCAAATTCATTCTCTCTTAGTCTAGAATTTTTTGTTTGATATATAAGTTTTTCCAGGTGCATTAAATGTCCCCATGGTAAAAAATTGTTTATATACAATCTTAACGTGCTTAAAAAAATTTTCAACGCACTTTGAATAAAAATTTCAAAGTGCGTTGATTTTGACCCAATTTTAACGCACTTTGAAAAAAAATTTCAAAGTGCGTAATTTGCCACTCGCATATTCATCTTTATGTAATATAATGGTTATGTTTTCGCTGTGGAAATAGGTGACTATAAAGGGAAACATCACACTTGTTTATTTTCGAAACAAAATCAGCAGGCGTGTTTATGAAACTTTCCTAAATTTTCACCTAAGATTACATGTACTCCTAAGATTTTACTAAAGAAGAAAGTTACATGTAGTAACATCCTAATAAGATCAACTTTAGACATATCATGGGATGCATCGATCTCAGGAAGATTTTAAGTTAGGACATCCAAACTTACAATGATCACTTGTTTCTTAAACTTTTATCGATAAATGTAAAATTTTGGAGACATTTATAGCACAAAAAAATTACATAACATTAAAAAAGGTAATCTATTTACATGTACGTGTGACCTCAGTATATTTTGATGTTTGCATTTTTATAAGATATTTAGTACCGCTTGTAAATTGCATTGAAACGAACAAATTACATATATATTTAGATTTATATTTTAACAAAAATATTAATAACTTCTAATTGATCTATCTTGATGGAAATTATAATATAAAGCATAGGCGTCGGAAGGGGGAAGGGAGGGAGTTTTATGTTGTCTTTATCTTCTCTTTATTTATTCAATTTCGTTTTTCTTTTAAATACCGTATAGCCGGTTATTTTGGCGGGGATATAATTTTGGCCTGTTTTGGCGATTTATAAAAATTCACCAAAATAAAAAACGCTAAATTTGTAGCCTACACACCTTACGTTTGTAAATTCCCCATTTTTGAATTTTACGACATATCACCGGTAAATAATTCAACAAATAGTTATAAATAAAGATATAATTATCCATACTGACATTATTATGATTAAACAAAAATATTTAGGTCTATAATACCCCATTCATACGACATGATTTGCATACCTCAGTATATTTTACTCATATGTAAATTTGCTCACATGTGCAAATTTTGTCGTATGAACAGATTTGCTCACATGTAAATTCTGCACAGTTGAGTAAATTTACACCTGGTCAGGACTAGGTGCAAATTAACTTTTGCATACATGTTGTCGCAAATTATTAGTTTTTGTGAGTAAATTTTGTCGTATGAACACGGAGCAAATTTACTTGTGTATGTATTTTGTTTTGTTTGTTGCATAAATCTACATTTTAAGTGTTGTTTCGGTTGTTTATGCATTGTAAAGTCTATATATGGCACGTCAAATTCACAAAAATGAGCAAATCATAGTTTCACAGTCGATAAACTAGGATTATGGGTTGTAAACTATCTTTTACGGACTGTAAACTATAGTTAACAACGTTAATCTATATTTTACATTTGTAAACCATAGTTAACGCGATAATCTATGTTTCACAACCGTAAACTATACTTAACACCAAAAACTATCATTTGCGATCGCAAAACATAGATTTTCTAATAAATACAGTTTCCACAATTTGTAAACTAAAGTTTACAAACCGTTAACTATAGTAAACGATCTGATAAATATAGTTTCACGATTTGTGAAACTATGATTAACAACTTTTAACTATAGTTTACGATTGTAAACTATAGTTTACAAACGTGAATCTATGTTTATCAACAAAATCTTTTGTTAACGCTTATTACAGACAGATAAACATCGTAAACTATAGTTAACAACCGTTAAATATAGTTTTACAGATGAAAACTATACTTAACGAAACGTTTACTTTAGTTTACGGTTTGTAAACTATAGTTACAGTCGATAAACCTAGTTTATCAATTGTGAATCTAGGTTTATCTCATTTTTGTGAATTTGGCGTGCCATATCTATAATATCAGTCTGTTAACATGGCGGCTAGAAAGCAAAAGAAAAAAACTTGATTTTTTTATGGCCATCTTTGCTGTACATGTACTTCAAAGACTGCTGAAAATAAAAATTAAGAGTTTTGATAAGGGTAGTGCTTTAGAGGATACGCCGGGTTGTGCTAGCATAGATCTTTCAACAAATGGCTTTTTCAACTCTGAAAACAAGAGGCCAAGGGGCCACGTGCACAGCGCTCACCTGAGCACATCGGGCTTGAATTTACTCCCCCCCCCCCCCCTCCAGGCATTCATCATTTGACAAACTAGAATCTACACTACCTGAAGATGATTCCATATAAGTATCACTAATCATAGCTTTGAAGTACTTGAAAAGAAGATTTTAAAAGGTTTCCCTAAATATCCCTATGTAAAACTTGGGTCGGCCATTTTGGCCCCACCCTAGCCCCGGGGGTCATGATTTGAACAAACTTGAATCTACACTACCTGAGAATGATTCCACACGAGTTTCATCTTTCCTGGCCCAGCGGTTCTGGAGAAGAAGATTTTTAAAAAATGCCATAAATTTTTAACAAATTCATGATTATCTCCCCTTGGAAAAGGGCGTGGCCCTTCATTTGAACAAACTTAAATCCCCTTCACCCAAGGATATTTTGTACCAAGTTTGGTTGAAATTGGCCCAGTGGTTCTTGAGAAGAAGATGAAAATGTGAAAAGTTTACGACAACAACGACAACGACAACAACGACGACAGACAACGGACAAATTTTGATCAGAAAAGCTCACTTGAGCCTTCGGCTCAGGTGAGCTAACAAGGATCAACACTATTTCTCCAGTCCCCCTGAGATAAATCTGAATTTGCAAAAAACATGCACATCTTAAAAATTGACCCTTTCTGGCAAACCTATGAATATGCCTCTAAATTATAAAAAAAATAGCTGTGGTCGCACAAACATGTGTCCTGCAGGATCAATCAGTAGTCCCCTTACTATTCAAGTACAGTATTGAGTACTGAGTAGTCTTCATGGGAATGCTCCGGAGCTGTGATAGGTATAGGCATTGCATCAATCGGGCGGACCCCATTACAGATCGACTTTCTTCTACCTTTCTTTGATTTTAAGACAAGACAAGCTACTGACATATAACTTGATGTTACAGGAATTTCAACAACACTGCTGAAAATAAGCATTTTTAGATATTATATGATTCATGGGGATTCGTATTTATTTCCAATTTACATAATTTTTTATTATTTGTTTTGTTTGATTTTTTTTAAATCGATTGCCCATTTCATTCTCCTGGAATATATGTAATATTCAAGCAGATACCTCATAATTAACTCGCAAACTTGATGTACTGTAGATTTTTAAACACCAAAAAGATTTCCTGTCGTCCTAATAGTTCGCTTTTATTCGTACCAAAAAATAAATGGATAGGATTTTCCCCTAGCTTCTTGGAGGAATTAACATTCAAAAGTTAGTCTTACACCGAAATACATGTAGTAAGAAAATAACTTTTTTCTATAAAATCCACAATTTTGAATCTGTGTATCTCCATATTTTATATGAAAATACAAAGATTTATGCCAAAACTTTTACTCCAATCGACCCTCAAGTTATAAAGGTGTCATGCTTGCTAAACAATGGGTTCAAATCATCTGTCATTTAAACGGCACACTCATGAATAATGAAGTTTTATCAACAATTAATGTTTTAAACTACAAGTACCTGTTATAATTAAATAACTAGTATCAATTAATACCTATGTGTGAAAGTAATTGCGCTTGGGATGGTTTGTTTACGTAGACACAGACAGCGCTTAGAATGCAAGTGTCATAAACGGATTTAGCTACGGAAAAAATAAGTTAACTAGTGTCCTACTTTCGCTTTTTAATTTAATACAAATATTTTACTTCTTTAAAACTGTTAATGATCTTTACATTATTTGTGCAGTTCAAATAACAGCTATATCTGAATTTACATATTTGGGATTTAACAATACATCTGCGTATTTCCGAGGATTTCCCGACACTGTGCCAAGTTTTGGAGGGTGTGCAATCGTAACAAGAGCGCAGTCTTAACCTGCGACTTAATGGTAATAAATTTGAATTCACGAAAATATTATCCACCAAAATTAATGATATATCTTAACAACCTAAAATCGCCAAATTTGTGTCCCGCCAAAAAAAAAAAAACGGCTATACGGTAATAATTTCGTTTTCCTTTATTCAATTAATTTGTTTTTCTTTAATCAATAATTTCTTCTTTTTCTTTAATAATCGTTTTTCTTCATTCATTTTTTATTTGGACTTTTGGGCTTCCGTATAAAAGACTTTTAATGTCGAGTCCCCGGAAGAAGTTATATGTTCTTTAAAAGTGCTTTTATTTTAATCACAGTAATTCCAAGTACATGACAATTATAATCAATTCAGTATATTCAACCAACAAGATGTCCTGAAAATGAAGAGAATCCGTAACCGTAAAGAGCTGACCCTGAATATTGAATTACTTTTACAGTGTGTCCTTGCCACAAATAATATATCATGTTACACATTCCCTGGGATTGGTACCTTGCACTGAAGGCATAACAAACTCCACTTCCACCGTTCACTACAATGCGAGTTGTTAAAGTGTTGCTATTTTGTGCCATTATGGTTGCGGTTAACTCATAGTACCCAGACACTGGCGCTGTGAATATTCCCGTGGAGCTGTTGTAACCGTCTCCTACATTAGTTATTACTTTGTTAAATTTGATAACTTCACCAGAAGAGAGGGACACGGTTGAAGTCGTTAACTGAGCGTGAAAAGCAACCACATCTCCATTGCATCCTGAAGTTAAATTTTTAGTATTTTAGGAAATTAAATTAAATATTAGCTGAGGATTATTTAAACTACGAGTACACTGTATTTGTACAGCTTAAGAAAAAAACAGACTTCGTTTTGATTTAATACAAAATTACAACAAAATATTTGAAGTCAAAACATTGCAAAGGCAAGGAATATTTAATGGAAATATACTACCTTTAAATAACTAAGTATAAATTCTATGTACTTAGTGGATGCAATTTACTTACTATATCCTAATAATTCTCTAGTTTAAATTATCAAAACTATTAATATTTCAAAACTGAATACGAGTACTTGACCTTTTGAAAGACAATATTGATATACGACCATATGTACCTTGATGAGCAGCTCTCCCTTCTCTGTAGTTATCCTGCAGTAAACCCAGGAGTTCTTCAGTCTCCTGAACTTCTTCACGAACGTCTTTTTCTAGCTTCTCCAGACGAAGTAAAAGGCTCTCATATTCCGATTCTGCAGCAGAAACGAAAAAAAGAGAAAACAAAACAAACAATCTTAACATTGTTTGACACTTAAAGAATGCATTATTATTATAATGACCTTGGTTTCTTAACCATTCGATCTTCTCGCGGTGGAGGTTATCTGCAGTCTTGAACTTTGATGCACGATTTTCTCATCATATGCAGACCTTTCGTGTTGACCTTTTTTCTGGCAGATGATCATGTTGACATGAACTATACTGTTACAGCGCAGTAAATTTCTTTTCATTGACCTAAGGTACAAATCATGCTTTAGGATTGCCATTTCCTTGTAGTGCACCAATATTAGGTCACCCAAAAGTACTAACATTACTTCAAAATAATAACTGACATCCTTCAGCTGATAAAATTATGTGAATCACCGAGTTCTTGTTTAGTTTGTCTGTCTTTCAGGTTCTCGAAATCTGTAATTCAATTTTCAAAAAAGTCTTAACATACAGTGTTTCAAAATTTTTCTTTTTTAGTGGATTATATTTTCTGAAGTCACTTTAAAATTATCTGATTAAAGACAAATTTTCTGCATTAGAAAAAGTTCTGAAAGTTTGTAACTTAAAAACACAAAGTTTGCGTTTGACCAATTTCTTGTAAACGAGACACGTTTGTGAATCAATCATGTTTCCATATGGTCTCATACATGTATTTTCAAAAAGAGCTCAAACTCCAAACTCATGCGGTTAAAAGGCTGGTACCTTAAATCCTGCATGGGGAATGAGCTTTGAAAGATGAAAGCTACAGATCCAACTGTTAAAATTCTGGCCGAGATTCAAGTTTTTTTGTGGATATATAAACAAGCACAGGTAGACCGAAATCCATTTTATATGTACTGTGTATATTTCCGAATCTCCAACTTTTGTAGTATATATATCAAACAACAATGTCGGTAATCTAAATACATGTACGTGTTTCTTTATTAACAAAGCAATAATAATTAAAGTAAATAACAACATAATTCTCTCTGGCTAACAAATCATTGTAAACAAAGTAGAAAAAAAAATCTTAACCAATGAACCAAATATATAAATGGTTAATGTTTAATAATGATTATTAAATACCCAAAATCTCGGTTCTACATGCATTATACATTAGACCAGTAAAGTGCAAATCTACAAATCCTTCAAATTTACTAAATACATATTCCAGTTTTTTTTAATAAATGATGGGAACGTCTGAATTACTTCCTCAGGTCAATTCCAAAATGTTCAGGTTAAAGTGCAATTTGTATATAACAGTAGTCTTGTAAGTTTAACATGAAAATAACGAAGTGCAATATAATTTGAATGTCAAGTATAATTGTAGATAAATGTACTAATGAGTTACAACACAGTGTGTACAATTTTTTTTTTAAATGAAAAATATAATTTCATCTTTTTTGTTCAAAATTAGAGTTTAATATGTTCAATAACTGGAAATGTTTATAATAAGAGAAAAAATATCTTTTGCAAAAAATATCAGCCTGATTGTGTTTTATATAAGGTAATCATGAAAAATCCTTTATCTGTGAAACCTATAAAAACAGCACTGTTTACATATATCACAGAAAGTTTAGCCATAATGTTTTGTTACGCTTGCTCCTATTGACAGTTTTACATGTGAGCAAGTAGTCAAACCTCATTATTTAAAACTCAATTGGAGAAAAAAAAATCAAGATATCCTAGCATTCGAGGGTCAACTTCTTAAGGAACAAGTGGGTTGGACTTCATAATAATCACTTCTAAATATCAATGGTATGTTCGAGATAGCAGAGTTTGGGGCATTAATGAACTTCAATTGTATAGTTCTAGCATTTGGTTTTAAAATGAAATACATTAATCTCAAGTAGCTATATTCAGGACAGTGCTATAGTTTCCCGCTGGAAAATGAGCTTAATTTGGATTCCTGATCTTTACAATTCAGAAAAAAATAATTATAATATCTTCCCAGAAGAATGTTGCAATTTAGTTCTGATATATTCCCCTCTCCAAGTCAGTTAATTTTTATTTCATAGATATGCAACTGGCTAGTTTATTTTATGTGACTATAAACGTGGACATAAATGAAATTAAACTACCTGCCATCATTACTAATCAAAGTCCTATATTTGGGAGGGTGTATACCACAATATACAATTAACAAATACTTCTTATAGACAAAAAGGACATGTAATCCTGGAATGTCATAAACACATACATACATGGTAAACAAGTTAAACAAAAAACAACTGTAAAATGCTGTTAAAAGTATTGCACATGGAGTGTATATCACAATAAATTGACTACATGCAATAATTTTTATGATGTTACATGTAAGCATGTCCTGCTTATAAACCAAGGACTTCCCTTAAAACATACATGTTTTAATATTTATATTACACAGTGTACATATGGCAACAAGATTAGCTAACCCATCATCAACATATGGCGAAAAATGAAATATGAGATGTCAAAACAACAAACACTCAGCTATTATGCTACTGAACTTTGCAGTCAATATACATGTTCTAAAAATCACAGCCAAACATCAATCTCTTTTGTTCATGTCAAATCCACAGCACTTTTTGAAAACCTGGAAAATAAAGAATTACACAGTCAAATATTGTATCTAGTATCACAATTATATCAATTACAAGAAAGTTTCAAGAACAAACTTTTGTCATAAAAATTAAACAACCTAAGTCATGTTTCTGTAAGTAAAATAAACAAGTTTAACCATATAGTTTTTAAACTTTCATTCAAAAAATGGAATCTGAAGTGAAAAAATATTTGACATATAGATTAATGAGGATGGCTTAAGAAATGTAGATTTTTTTAACATCATAGATTTACAATTCCTGAATATTTTAGAAATTTATTACTTGTATCATTTGCAACAAAAATAGGCCCAAAAATATACACCAATCCAGGCATCCATTTTTTTAATCGTATCATCTGTCCTTAATTTGTTTAGTATTTTTGCTTTATGAAGACA
>PRKT01000587.1:305914-333454 GCA_003671525.1 Saccostrea glomerata | reverse complement strand
AAAATCTCCAAAAATCATCACATATAAGTTCATGTACAGAGGGGAAAACGATACTACATGTACCAATTTTTGATAAGACGAGCACTTCTTTTTTTAGTTAATCATTTTTTATGCTACAACCCCCATTTTGTTAATGTTTTCGTGACACTAGCAAACGACAAAAGACATTTTATAGATTTTGAGCTAACTACTTTTTGGTTCCCAAATATCATAGGTCAGAGGCAATTTAATTTAGTAATTATCTTTACAAATTAAATCATCCTTATTTCTTATGAGAAGGTTGAAACTTCATTTATATAAAACCAAATATTTTATAAGATCTAATTTTCTCAGCAAGCACTCCTTATCGCGATAGTTTTAAAAGTAGGGATCAAAATTCAAAAACATTAAACTTTTGAAAAATAAAACTATTTTGATTTTTGCAAATTATTTATCCACGGTAAAATCAAAGAGATATACAACTATGGACACTTTTTAAAAAAAGTTTCTTTTTCTGACACCAGCTAGAAAATGACCTTTCTTAAAGTTTAAAATGACAACTGTGGAAAGTTAACATAAACAAATCTATGAATGCGCGTATCTTTATTCTAGTAGCCTTATAACATTTTAACAGACATTGTTATCCTTTAATGGGGGTAAAACGGATTGTATTATTAATGTAAGATATAGTATAGCTTGATTTCGTTATTTAAGCTTAAAAGCTTTCAGAAATGAACACTTCCTATCATAAGGCTGCTTGGTATTACCCGTATGTATTCGCCTAACAAGAATATTCCTACCAAACGAATGTATTTGCATAAAAAAATGACAAGGGGTCATTATTCTACAGGGTCATTTTTCTACAATGCACAAGGAGATAACGACCCCAATGCCATAATTTCTACAAAAAAGATCAGAGGGTCAAATTTCTACGTAGAAAAATAACCCCCCCCCCGTTGTTATATTTGGCATTTTTGAATGGACCTTTGAACTTGAATTCTGTTCATTTCCTCCATATTTCATACTGATGCAATGTGAGGCACAATTTTAATAATATGCAGGTATAATAAAGTATTAATTCAAAACTAGGGAATGTGAAGATAGAGAAGTTGAATTGGTTCTGTTTTAAGTTGTTCTATTCTTAAGGCTATGAGTTTTAAATTTGCTCTTTACAGAGTATAAAACATCCAAATGTAATATGTGGAGATAACGAACAGTTTTTGAGCTCAAAACATTATTTAAAATTATACACACTAAATTGCCGAAGGATTGTTTCGTTCTTCCCTCATTATGACATGATCTAAAACCTGAAGTAAGTTAAGCTTCACTGGATGAAACATGTGGAGATAACAAACAGTATTCAAGCTCCAAAGTCCATTTAACATTACAAAATAGGAGCGGAGCAAACGCAGACCTCCAAAACATCAGAGGTAGGATCAAATGCCATGGAGGAGTGGGCATCCCCTGCTGACCAGTCATACTCTCCGTGTGTTCCTTATCATGATCGGAAAAAATTAAATTATTATGTCTCTATTTGAAATTGAACATATCAGAGCAAGCTCATTATAAGAAGAAAAGATGGAAAATGTTAGATGATAATAAAATATTATGGGAAATGTTACATAATAATAAAAGAAGATGGGAAATTTTAGATAATCATTAAATAAGATGGGAAATGCTCTAGATAATTATAAAATAAGATCGGAAATGCTAGAGTTTCTGATTGACAATATTAAGCAGTTTAAGTATTCTATAATTTGAGCGTAATCTTACAGCTTAAAAACTTACGACTTTTCAAACTTAAACACAAACAGTCCCCACGAAAAAATTAAAAATCCAGGCTGTTTGATATCATTGAATGCAGTTTTTTCAATAAAGATGGAACTCGTCATTATTAATTTGCAAAATATTTTTGTTAAAACATTCTGATTGTACACAAAAGTACTCTGAAGTTGACATAAAAAAGATGCTTGAGTTTGTGATTTACAATATCGATGTTGTTTATGGAAACCAGGTCTTCCAACTTCTATTGGAATTCCCATCAGCAGACCTATTTTTATATCCATATAAAGCAGAATTTGAACAAAATCTTATGCGTGAAAAGAAGAAAAACACTTGCTGTGGCCTTCAACTCTTCATTTAGATATATCGACGATGCATTGTCAATTAGCAATCAGAATTTCCATTCTTATGCCGATATAATTTATCCCGTTGAGGTTGAGCTTAAAGATATCACAGAGTCTGACACATATGTTTCATATTTAGATATTTTACTTGAAAAAGACAATGGTATTCTAACAACACATTTCCATGATAAACGTACTGACTTTAACTTTTCTATCGTCAACTTCCCTTACTTATTCAGCAATATACCTTCATCACCTGCATACGGAGTTTATATCTCCGACAGACTAGAATCGATTAAAGTCATAATTTCCTAAATTATATGGTCTTCTGACTGACATTTTTCATACACTGAATGGAAGACGGATTTTTCTGTTATATCACGATCATGACAAGGAGCACACGGCGGGTGTGACCGGTCGGCAGGGGATGCTCACTCTTCCTTTGCACCTGATCCCACGTCTGCTGTTTTGGAGGTCCGTGTTTGCTCTCCTCCTGTTTTGTATTGTTTTGTAGATTTTAATCTTGAATACTATTCGTTAACTAGATATGTTTCATTGATGTTAAACCAAAAATATGAAAAACAAAACCACAAACTACAGTGATTCCACTAAGTCTCTCTTCATCTCTCCGAACCATAGCACTGCATAGACTTTTCTATACACATGATGCATTTCAATACATATATATAAATAAAGTCGGTGTTGTGAATATCATAACTTTATTTAGTTTTTGTGCTATTTCTTAGAACAAACGACACATGATAACTCCCTTCTATTCCTGTAGGGAGGACATTTCAAGCTACCACACAAAGCTTCCACTGGGTAGAACAGTTTACCATCATGATTTTGGTATCCCCCATGCAGAGCCTGAGGATGTTTATCCACGCAGGAGTATGTGGAGCCGGCTTTATGACTTAAACATCCTGCCATTAGATGTCCTCCATACTCTTTTTTCCAACCGGAGTAGCAGCGTGTTCTTGCTTGAGGTTATAAAAAAGAAGAAGAATATAATTACATTCTGGTTACCAATATCAAAAGGCGTAAATAGATGAAAATTCATTTCTGACAAAGTGCATCAGAAAAAAGAATATCACTTTATTGTCAACAATCAATGATCTTTGTAGGAAAATTAATAATAGTTATTGTCATATTTTGTTTTTAAGAAATCGAGACACCATACACCCCCGGTATATATTGGACACATGGGAGCCGACACTTTAGAATGTCTTTATGCTGCTTAAATGTGAAATAACAGTCTGTTGTTAAATGAAATGTAACTTTTGATCCATATATAATAATATGTTTAGGACATGAAAAATCGGAATCACAGGGGTCTCTATTCTAATCGTGTACAATAAAGGTCAAGGTCACATAAAGAGGTCAAATCTTGACGCCATCTACTGATTTTTTTTTTTTTAAGTTTTTTGCCATTGAATGGCCAAACTAACCAGATCAAATTTCTGTATAATGACATATTTATTCTCGGATCAGTTTTAATCATTTCTTGCTTTTTTGTAAAAAATTGAACGATACATTTTCTCGTAAGTGATTTTTTTTAATTCCAGGGCTATGTATTCTTATTTTTACATTACATTTTACTTAAATCTACCAGTATCAGTATATTTTTTGAGTATTAATATCAAAAAGGTTGCCTTTCTAGACAACATCAAACGAGGTTGCAATTGATCAATTGATAATATCTTAGTAAGGTACATTCTCAAGTTTAATGTCTGACTTTAAAATCTTTTAACAGGATCTGATAGGCCATATTTCAAACTATGTGGAAAAAATATTTAATGTCTATCACATTATTTATGGAGATATGTTGTATCCTAGCACAAATGTGAAAATTTCATAAAATCTTAATTTGAGGAAAATTTTGACCTATCTATTGTGTACTACTTTAAATACAAGTTCTTATACCTCTTGGCTACTTATCTTCGGGAATATTGATATAAATCGCACAGTGGCTTTTTGTAACATCTGGTTTGTTACATTTGACATACATTCTTTTGACAGTTGACACAAAATTATTTATTGTGTAAAGATGAGGCTACTTTTAACGTTACTCCCATAGAACAGTAGAAAATAATTTAAAAATTGAAAGAATTGATGCAGTACAGTGTATCTATCCCAGTACGTTCATATGTTTTGTAGCTCGAGATTCTTACTTTTTGGTTTTTATAAACCGAAAATCTTTATTTTTTCACTTTGTAGATTATAAAACTTGCAAAACTGGGAAGAAATAACTGATATTGAATAACTTCCTTATGTGGAGAATTGCTACGTGTTACTTTTGCCTGAAACAGTTAATGTGTGATTGTAATTAAAATCCATTGCAGATTTGAGCTATGCATGAAACAGCTTCTTGATTTATATAATAACCTGGAATTACAATGACGTATGATCCACTGACAGACTCACAGACGGCACATGGTACATCGTGGTCATGCAAGGATCTTAAAGTATTAGATGTATGAGTTTGGTATTCTGCCCCAAACGCATATCCTGCATATGTGTTCCATCTGCCATAATCTTCCCACTGTGGGTCTCTTGGTAAACAGAGTGGTTCTACTGCAGCACCAGGACTGTCATAATGAGAGCCTCCAGCATATCCTGCAAAATAAGTAAACCATCCCTATGATATACTGAAAACAAATAATTTAACATGCTACATAAAGTCGTTATCTTGTATATTGATATCGTACCTGAGTAGATTAAATTTGCCCTGCTGGGAAAATCTTTGCGACCCCAGCGAGTATACACAGCTCCCCCTTGTGAACCAGTCACAAATGCTAGAAGTATTGCTGCCGACACGACAAAGAGCAAGGGAATCATTTCCAAAAATATGACCTGAAGAAAACTTGATTAAGTATTATTTTTTATTTTCAAAAATATATTTTAAAAATTGAAAATTACTAATCAATGAAACAAAATGTTATATGTAAATTACAGCAACATTACCTTATTCAATTTTAGCATTTACTTGTTCTTGATGTTGTCGAACAGATAGTGTTTTATATCTTATAGTCGACATTAAATGTTATGTTTCTATCTCGTGTTTGCAAAAAGAAAAAAAAAGAAGGGAAAAACAGTTTAGCATGAATCATTCAGCCTCAGGTTACTAAAATATTCACACATGGAGGTTTTAAAATTCAAGTGAGATCTATAAATTAGGTTTTTATTAATTCCGTATTTTCTTTATTTTTCCCTCAATGAATTCAATATAAAAGAACGTAAAACAAGTATGTGAAACAATAATAAACATAATTGTCTAAGAAAAAAATCATTTCATTTTCATTTTTGGTATTCAGTACTTAAAATGAATTAAATAAATACTTGGACATTCCGTATTGAAATGAAATATCTATTACGGGATTCCATAGGTGCCCTGAAAATATACCATTAATTTCCGTATGTTTCTTATTTTTTGTTATCATTTACCGATTAAAAGTTAACATGCCTAAAACCAAAGAGAATCTAGAACTTTTTACACAATGAAGGTAATGAATAGTACTGCAGCTCATACGTCCATTAAAACAATTCAAACTGGGAGAAGAGCACAGACGGAACTCTACAAAATTAGAGGTGGGATCCGTCGCCATGGAGACTAAGCATCCCCTGTTGATCGGTCCCAACCACCGTGTGCTTCTTTTCAAATTCGTGTCTATGGAAAAGTCTGTCCACAGTTCAGTGAGAAGTATTTCTATAAAAGTAGTATGAAAATCTGTCAACTAATGTCTTAATGGTAAATTATATTAGCTTATAGGGTTACTGCATCGGCCACATAATACTGATATCCTTGTGTCGTCAACTTGATTATCATTAGTTTTTGAAATTGACAGAAGTGAAAGAGAAATGTCAGGAGTCCAGTACGACTGACGTATGTCATAAAAATTGCTAGGCGATTATTCATCTTCGGATTTTCCTGTTCAGCATATAATGACAATTCTTTTACATGTAGGAATTATTAAATAAATTATGTTTGATATGAATACACAAATAGAACTGTTTCAAAAAATTATCCATTGAAATTCTCAAAGATTAAAAGAAAAAACTGAATTTTACCTGTTACAGTTTTTAAAGACTCACCGCCAACAGTTTAGGACAGTACTCTGCAAAACAGGTACGCTATGATTAAGTATAGTGTTACTCTGAACATCTTTGTTTTCGACTCCGTACAACAAATTTACAAAAGGATCTTACTCTAGTTGTGTTGAATCGCCTTTGAGGGTATTTTAGAAAACATGGCGCTTGCGTTTATTAAGACCTTCCAGCAATTTTTCCAAGCCAATAAAAATAGATACATTTAATAATAAGTGGTAATGATTGTCAAAATTTTCTGATGAATGTCTTTTTAAAAATTGGATTTAGAAACTGGTGGTTTTTCCGTTATCTTTTAAAAAAATTGGATAAATGTGTTTCTCGTGGAGACCTTCTTCAGCCAATGATACACTGCCTTCGTGACATGAACATTGAGTCAATGATCTAAATTGATAGCGATTGCGTTTGTGTCAATGTAACACATTTTACAAAATGTTTTGGACAATGAAAAAGATCAATATAAAGAGTGAAAACAAGACAAAATGCTATAATTAATCAGCCTGGAATTTTAAAAGAATACATAAACATTCTAGATTATACAAATATAACTAGACGAAATAGGTAAAAAAAAAAGAGGAATTCTCAATTGAAAACTGAATACTCAATGACAATCTGGTATATCAGTTCTAAACAAAAGAAACATTTCTAAATCTATAAGCTGCTGATTTGATTTTTCAGGTATATTTCTTTCCATATTCCTTATACACAGCTCCATTTAACACCCAATCTCGTGCAAAACTTCTGAAAAAGTACTCAGAATCAACAGCTAAATAAAGATAAATTGTATTTGCTTGCAAGGTCATTGTATCGACCATGATGTTACAAAATGATGACTTAAAAGAAGACTGTTAATATTATTGCTTCATCAACGTGTAAGTCAGTAATTAACTAACCTCGTTTGAGGAATTGTTTATACGTAGAACACGCTTATGCGTATCGAATTAATTGTGAGATATAAACTCCGTATGCAAATGACAAAAGTATATTACTGCAAAAAAATGGAGTTGACGATTGAAAAGTTAGTCATCACGTAAATAATGAAGCTTTGTTGTTAGATAACCCTTAATGCATTTTCTAGTAAAATATCCGAATATGAAACAGATTCAATGTGTCAGAATCTGAGGTATCTTTTATTACAAGCTGACTGGGATACACCGTGTCGACATAAGAATGGAATTGATTATTGTTAATTGACAGTACGAAATTATGGCTTTAAATGAGACTGCTAGTATTCCTGCTTCTTTAGCTTGTTTGCATACGTAAGGGGAGATGATGATAGAAAATTTCAGTCATCAAGTTGATCATGAAGCTTGGTTTTTAAATAACCATGAAACATATGGAGATAACGAACAATATTCCAGATCAAAAGTCCATAAAACAATACAAAATAGCAGCAGAGAAAACACGGACCTCCAAAACATCAGAAGTGGGATCAGGTGCCATGTAGGAGTGAGCATCCCCTGCCGACCGGTCACACCCGCCGTGTTCTCCTTGTCATGATCGAAAAATTATGGAAAAATCCGTCGTCAATTCAGTGTATAAATAATGGACTCACAATTAGTATGAAAAACGTAAGTCAGCATTTTACTCAATGATTAATTGACAAGTTCATTGTTTCGACCAGAACTTACGAAATGATGACTTTAACCTAGACTGCTGAAATTCTTGCTTCATCAACCTGTTTTTCAAAAATTATCTCGTTTTAGAAAATCATACGCAGAGCATGTTCTTGCGTATCGTATCAGCTGAGATATGCAAACTCCGTATGCAGGTGATGAAGGTATATTTCTGCATAAGTAAGGGAAGTTGACGATAGAAAAGTTAAAGTCATCACGTTTATCATAGAGGCTGGTTGTTAGATTACCATTTACGTCTTTTCAATAAAATATCTAAATATGAAACAGATGTGTCAGACTCTGTGATATCTTTTTACCTCAAGCTTACCGGGATATATCGTATCGACATAAGAATGAAAATTACAATTTTTAATTGACAGTACGTCGTCGCTATAACTAAATGTCGAGTTGAAGGCCACAGCAAGTGTTTTCTTTTAACGTCTTCAGCTTTTTCAAGTGAAATATGCAAATATGAAACAGATGTGTCAGATTTTCTGGTATCTATTATTTCAAGCTAACAGGGATATATTGTATCGACATAACATTGGAAAAATACTATTGTTAATTGACGTCGATGTCCTTGAACGGAGAGTTGAAGGCCACAGCAAGTGTTGTCTTCTTCTCAGGCACAAGATTTTGGACAAATTCTGCTTTATATATATATAAGTATTTGGATAAGTTGTTTGACTGTGTTCTTTACATCTTTTTTAATCTAATTAATTTAAAAAAAAACATCGATATGTACAGCATGGTATATCTAATAAAGTACAAAATATTATATTAACTAAAAGGTAAATAAAAAATAATAAAAAGCATGTTTGTTGAACTTTGCTGAGCTTTTCTAAGCTAAATACATCAAGATATATATTTTACCATATATGGTTAGAATTATCATTTGTAAAACTCAGATTTTCTTTTAGATAATAATTTGATTACATAAACAATTTTTATAAAGATGTAACGAATTTCACAACCACCACAAATTCTATAACAGTAAAGGAGTAACAATAAAATTAGAATACACAATGACATAAGTGAATGAAAGTTTAAATTGGTAAAGAACCATATGCATTGATGCTTATATTTTTTTGCATATTTTAATGCAGTAAAAAGTAAGAATTTTAATACATATTCCTGTTAAGAAGATAAATTGAAGGGATTATGTCCCGATACTTTCCATGCAATTTTGTGAACCAACACTCGGATCAAGTCATACCTTTATGACATTTGAAAGTTGATGAACATTATTAATCAATTTAAATTAACTCCTTGGTTTAACTAAACAAACATGGTGATATATGTTTTTCCGGTTTTATATGTCTTAATAACTGAAAAATAATCTTTGGTTAGTAGCATAAACATTTAATAATTTGAAAGTAGAAAATTGAAAGAGAAATCGTTTTCAAGAGAAAAGCAATAATGTAAGAAGAGCTGAATACAATAGAGTAATAAAGCATTGAATACCTAACAAAATTGTGTTTATATAAATAATTCAGCAGCAAACTTGATCAGCAGGTAACACATTTCAGTTAAATTAACTTGTACATTTACTTTACTTATGAAACGCTTATTACATTGTCAAAATAAAACCCAGTACTTTCGTGATCTAGAGTCGTCACTTGTTTTCATATTTTTTCTCAAGATTTTTTCTGACACATTTTAAAATCTCAAGATATAAAACTATAATTAATTGTTGCTGTAAACAAAAAGAAAATTAAGAACTGAACAACAATAGAAAAACAGTACATGTTTCAGTTCACTTAAACGTGAAATAAAAACAAATATAACTGATTATAAACATAAGTATACTTTATTTTACAGAACAAGCATTAATTAGATAGGAAAAATAAATGCATGTTTATACAAAAATACAAAAATAGATATTTCGTTGTCAGAATGCAAAATAAATTACTCTTAGCAAAAACCAATTATATACACTATACAATCTAAATAAATCCTTTTATTTTTTAACGAATGTCGGTTTTGGACACTCTACTTCACATTTGCACCTTTTAGTCCAGGAATACTTTAAATATTTATAACTGTCGTCATTGCACTTAAATTCCAACATACGTGTGCTGGTCTTCCATGGAAAACAACATCGGTTTTGTGCGCATGTGCTACAAAATTTCAGCCTGTATTTCCTCACACTTTTACAAATTTTGTCGTCCTCTTCCTGAACAATGTATTCTTTCTTTGTTATTCGGAATGTCGGTTTACACTTCTTTTTCTTCTGGAAAAAAAATTACAATCATGAAAACCCACAAAACGAAACTTAATCAAATCTGTAATAACATTTGAACAAAATATCGATTTAATTTATTTTGTTTGGATAATATCAGCTTTTAAAAAGCATCAGTGAAGTAATTTAACTTGTTTCAACAATAAAAGTTTATCCTTCTCATGGTTCCCTTTATAAAATATTTTCTATTAGTGTACATAAATGATTATACTTTTCTTACCAAGAAACCCATTACCTATTGCGTTATAAATGGAAATGGTCTCTTGCAGCCCCATCCACCACTTTACTAATGTCAGTTATAAATCAAAAGAATTGCGATTTGAAGAATCGGAAGAACTTTTACAATTTTTTTCCTTCATGAGAAGCTTGTTTTATTAAAGAGGCTTTCAGGAATAATCATTATTTCTTAGAAATAACATGGAACTGGCGCCAGTTCATATATAACCAATTTATTTAGTCATGATAATATTCCGCACTTCTAACAAATACATGCAATATTCTCAAAAGTAAGATATAAAAAAAAACATCATTTAGATTAAATGAAGACCATGCATTTTATTGCAAAGTGGACACAAATATAAAAGAATGTCGTAAATAAAAAAAGTATAAATGTAAGAGCTATTGTATTTACTGTAAAACATTTAGTTCTCATTGTTATTTGTTATTTAAGCGTAAACATAGTATACTTATTGTTAAAATATTGGAAGAACCAAGCCTCACCTGGTATATTTCAAACTATATTGACCGGTTATATTGGAAGAACCAATTAAGCCGCATATTTAAACTATACTGACCGGTTTTATATTTGATGTATCGCAGGGTCTTGGATAACAAATCCGGGTGTCTTTGATTACGTCACAGGTGTCTGATCCATATCTATGTGACAGACCATAACCACAGGAAACAGAACAAGGCGACCACTCTTTAGAACATTCAGGCTTTTTCTTAGTTTGATTCATTGTTTTCATGGCTTCTGTGAAGTTAATGAAAAAATTAGGATGAAAAAGCATACATTTTGTAATTTAGTGGATGTTTTTCATGAATAAAATCAGAATGTATGGTTTCAATATCAAAATATTCCATAATTGTAAATTAAAAAAGAAACCGATTTTTTTTATGATTTGACACGTTTTTACTTCTGTTGTCCATATTTTTGTAATATAGTATTTATTTCTGCTTAACAGATTTGCCAAATGCGATACTAATACAGTCGAAAAATATAAAACCCCTAACAAAGAACACTAAAGCAACTATGGTGATTCAGTTTCATTATGATCACTATAGTAAAATTATCATGATAGTATAACAAAGTTTGAAACTGATCATAATAGTTAGCTTTAGTTTCCACAGTGTTAAAGTAATTATTGTACTTAACTTAAGTTGACTGTGGTATTTTTGTTAGGGACTTACCTTCTGACATCAGCAACAGGTTGGCGCTTTTTAACATGGCATGCCTGGGTGATTTGTTTGTGATGTTTGCCAGGTCACATGACCATTCTTTGCAGCATGAACCACTGACACTCACCAGTCTGGCGTTCTTACAGAATTTGTCTGAGGGAGGGATGTGTTCTTGTGGACACAGGTCGGCACACCCATAATTACCGTTCTGACAAGTGCACATCCTACTGCAACCCAACTGGAATTGGGCGCCATCTTTGTATGTTACGCCATTTACATTGCAGGACTTCGGGTGCAAGGCTAAAAGAAAAAGGAAGTAAGCCTATTACACCTTCCCTATGTCCAAAGTGCATGGGAAGCAACTTTTTTTAAAAATTTTAAGGCTTCTCAACTCACATTCTTCAATAATCGACTGATAACATAATTCTTAGACCAGTTTTACATGATAAAATACATGTATATGCTATAATAATAATAAGCTTTGTTTACACTGTAAGGGCTTAAAGTATATGAGGTCATACCCCTGCATATTCCGATGGTGGCGTATCGCGGTATGTCACAGTAAAGACTCCGAGTAGGCTCACACAGGTTCTGCTTACTACAGATGTCACCCAACTGGCGCGCGCACATCATACAGCAGCCACATCCGTCTCTAAGGCGACTGACGCCATAGTTACAGGTCAGTTTCCGAAAAGGGCATTCACACGTACTCGTGCACTCCTGTTTAAACTAGATAAACAGTAAAAAGAACTATGACATTATTCTCAGTTGTAAATTTTAAATTAGGAAAACTTTAGTTCTATTTTGTTTTCTTTGGTTTTCTGTAGAACAAATGCAAAAAGTGAAGAAAAAAGTGATCGATCTCAAAAAATCTTAAAACAAAACAAAAACTTGTATGTAAAGGGGATAAACAAGACCCCAGGCCCCAGGATCATGAAGCAAACTTAGACTTAAGTAAAATTTTCAATTGGCTGTAAAATATTTATTGATAATTGAATTAATCCCTGAATTTGCAGATATCAAAAATTTAGTGAGGCAATTTTGACAAATATATCAACTTTTGTCTGCTTGACTTCATAAACATTTTAGTACAACTTAAAGATTTTGACTTAAGCATGAGACCTTTCATGATTCTGGGGTCTTCTGGAAATTCGAGATGTGGGATAAGATGCTTAATAAGAGTAAACACCCCTGTTGATTGATCTCATCCGCCGTGAACCCTATATATTGATCAGATAGAGGAATAAAAAGAAATCTACGAATTAGGGACTAAAAAATTTTAAACCGAAAATCCTTATTTCAGCCTGGCATGTACCATATGACGACCAAAGCATTTTCAATATGTTATTATCTTTGGATAGCAATCTCATTGGAAGAAGACAATCAGCGATCAGCGAACACTGTTGGCCGAGTGTCTCTGAGCACTTGTTAAGAGTCATCCATTTTACGAACGCCATTGATTCCCTCGTAAGAAAACATCAAGATAAATAGCGCCTTTGTCAGATCCTTGAAATCTATAACACTTTACTGGAGTTTAGGCGCTTCATTTATAGACGGTTTTTGTCAGTTATTGATTTTTCCATCTTGAGATTAGGAATGTTAATTGTTTTGCGTGTGATCTTGTACGAGATTTTACGTTTTAGGAAAATGTCATTGAAGCTACATTAAGAGGTTAGGTGGTAAAAGAGAGAGAAAATATATATACGCTTTTGTAAATATGATTTACAACAAATTTGTTTGCACGAATTCATCGCTTGAATTTGAAAAGCAGGGACTTGGATGAACCATACCTGAAATAATTCAAGATTGAAAGAAAAGGCAGGAGGGTTTTCAGATAATATTCCTGAGTAGAAAATCTACATGGAAAAAAGGTTGCTAAAGGTTTTTCCTTCCTCTTATGATGTCATAGGTTTTTGCAAAAACTGTTATTAATTAAAATTTATATTCAATAGTAGAATACCTTTTTGAGGACTTGCTTTTCAATAGGTTTGATTATTAAAATTTTTTTAAGTGAAAGAATTTTAAAATGTAAGTAAAAATATTTAATCAATTATTCAAACTTAAGAAAAGGTTGATATGGAAATAACTCTTTCTCATGTATCTTTATTCATGCATTTTCTTTATTTTCTTCTGATGCAAAATTGTTTACCTGATATTCTCAATTCAATAGTATCTTAGATCTAAAAGAAGCAAGTATTTCGGAATTTTCAGGATCAAAATTATATATTTGAACCAATATTTACACAATTTTTTTATACTCAGTACTCTTTACAAAAATGTACGATTTTTGAAAGCTGACATATACTACTGTTTATTTATGTCTCTTGTCTTGAATTACCTGGCAACCCAGACATTTTTTGCAATAATTGGTAAATTTAATCTCTTTAAAATTAAAAAAAAAAGTGCAGTTCTTGTACTTTTAGCCATTAAAATTGTGAGTGTGGAAGGACCTTAAGCCAAAGCAAATGAAAGACAAAATAGAATTTGTCCATTCCGTTTGAGTATTTGTCTTCTCACCCAAGTGTGTTAACTGAAGATTAGTTCGGAACATTGGGGACGAGATTACAAGTCTGACTGACAGGGAAAATGATGTGCGAGGTGACACCCAAAGGAAAGTGCTCTAATCATAGACCTTTAATACATCACAGCGCCACTAGGGACCGGTTCATCATAACCTGAACTTTACTTTGTGATTGATCAGGTTCCACCTTACTCTCTCGCATTATTAACTTTACATTGCGGTCGATAAAATAATTTTTTTATTAGAGAGAGTACTTCATATTCTGATATTTTGTTACATATATTGATTCAGACCATTAGTTTGTCACTATATCATTTTGAACGGAACTTTTAAAAAATACATTACATTTATTACGGAGAATTTAACAGATTATTTCTAACAGTTACTTATCCATTGTTTTAAAGAAGAGAGAGATTCTTCTCAAATTTACTTTTTTTAACGATTAATGAATTTTTCAGATTCACAAGACAATATTAGACGTATCAAAAAGAAATTGCATCAACAAGATAAGAATTGATCGTTTTCAACCATCTAGATTTTTTCTTGATATTTTGATTTAAACAGCACCGCTGCCAATTGCACGATGCCGACTTCTATTTTTAAAGATGAATGTTTTATTTTTACAAGAAAAATTAAATCATACAGGATCTATCAGATGAAACTACTTAATTGAAATCAATAACTTAACTCAACTTTTAGCTAAGATGATTTTCATACTTTATTATCCTTAGGAAACATTTTGATTTATGCTTTGTATATATATTTTAATTGTCTTTGTTTCACATAATTATGAAAAAATTCTATAAAGAAACAAAATGATAAAAAACAGAAGTTTCAATTGTTTTATATAAATTTTTAAAAGAGGATGGAGGTAACAGATCTGTGACATTGCATAAAAACAAGGACCCCCAAAAGTCCCAGGAGCAGGTGCTTAGGAAAAGTAAGTTCACTAAACCACAAAATGATGTTTTTATTGAGCTATCTGACAGAGACATCCAGTTTAATTCTGTAAACATAACACATGTCTGAAATTAAAATTTCTTATGTTTAAAATGAACTTAGCAGTGGGTTTTCGATTGATTGACTGATTACATTATGTTTAACGTCCCTCTCGAAAATTTTTCACTCATGCCACCAATAGCCGATTTTTTTGTAAGGTTAAAGCTTTATCACATTTTCAGCATTTCTTGGATTGCTCCATATAGTGCAAGAAGATGTAACTGACGAATGAAATATATGGTGATGGCAAACAATATTCAAACTCAAAAGTTTTAGCAATACAAACTTAGAGCAGAGTAATCACAGACTTCAAAATATCTCAGGTGGGATCAGGTTCCATGGAGTAATGAGCATCCCCTGCCGACCGGTCACACCCGTGTGTGCTCCTCAACATGACGAAGAAGTAAAGGAAAAATCAGTCAACAATTCACTGTTTAATTAATGGTCTTACAATTAGTGTGAAAAACGTATGTAATCATCAGACTTAGTGATAAATCGTACTTGCTGACAAGGTCATTGTATCGACCATAGAACTTACGAAATGATGCCTTTAAACGAGACTGCTGATATTCTTGTTTTATCAACTTGTTTGTCAATCACGTACCTCGTTTTAGAAATTGTTCATGTGTAGAGCATGCTCAACTGAGAGATATAAACCATGAATGCACATGATAAAGGTATACTGCTGCATAAGCAAGGGAAGTAGACGATTGAAAAATGAAGTCATCGCGTTTATTAGAAAATTTAGTTTTAAGATATCGTTTTCAAGAAAAATATTCAAAATTTCAAATATAAAAAATGTTTTCATAACTATTAAAATCTTTTATTTTAAGCTCACTGGTATATATCGTATCAACATAAATGAAATATTTGGAGATAACGAATAGTATTCAAGTTTAAAAGCCCACAAAGCAATACAAAATAGGAGCAGAGCAAACACGGACTTCCAAAACATCAGAATTGGGATCAGGTGCCATAAATGACTTGGTAATAACCGTTGTTAATAAAAACAATCCGTCGTCAATACATCTAAATGTCGTTTTGAAGGTCACAGCAAGTAATTCCTTCTTTTCACGTACAAGATTTTGGACAAATTCTTCTTCGTTCGAATATCAAAGTTGACAATCACTGGAGAAAGGTGGGCGGTGATGCAGAAATGAAACCTGTGAATTCATTTGCCATGTCCTTTGTCATTTGCAAAACTATTTAACATTGTTATTGTAAACAAAAGCATTGCGATGTTGGTTTTTATCAGTTGCTTTGGTTTCATAGTGACAAAATCTATTTTTTGGCGATTTTGGGGAGGATATTCGCACCTGTAGGGGAATTGAAGGAAAATAAATTTATAAATTCCATATTAAAAGAAAAAAGTTGAATGCTTTGGTCTTCAATTCAACATTTACATATAGTATAGAGTGATACATATCTGTTTCATATTTAATTTTCATATTTTACTGAAAAAAGACGTCAATGATGGTCTTTCAACAAAACTTCATAAAAGAGTCATAACTTTAACTTTTCTATCTTCAAGTTATCTTATTTAGGTTAAATATATCATTTCCACCTGCAAATAGAGTTTATATATCCTGGTTGATTTAAACTAAAAACCGCATGATCTACGAACGAATGTTTTATGAAAAGCTTAGAGTGACACATAAATGATGATACAATGATATCAACAAACTATCTATCACCTTCAAAATATATATTGCAAAAATTTTATGGTCGATGCAAAGACTTTGTCGGCAAATACAATATGTTATTTAGTCGAATTTTGTTTGATATTTTTATTACAGAATTAAGGACAATACTTTAACACTAAATTGTGCACAGTTTTTCCTATTTCCCGATCATGACAAAGAACAACATCGGATGGAACATACGATTTGAGATGCTGACTTCTCCGTGTCACGTGGCCTAACTTTTTTGTTTTGTTTTTTGTTTTGGCTAGAGCTAGGGTTATATCGTTTGCTCTGCTACCAACTTGTAGTGTGTCTATTGGCTTATGAGTTTGAGCTTTATAAATGTTCCTTGTCTTCATACTTTTTGAAAAAAACCAAAAAGTGTTGTATTCGGTGTTTATACGAGGCCTTCGAAAAAAGACAACATATCAATTGACGTCTTTTACAAAGTGTATTTCACATGTCAAAACGTTGGGTATCGTTAAAAATCTATAATGAAAATAAATTGTGTTTTCTCTTAATTCTAATTCAAATCTTTAGCGGAGAAGGGTACTTAGAAGTTTTACTGTGAAAAAGTGAAAATGTATACCATATATGATGATACGAATTGTAGTTTTAAGCAACGAAAAATCGAATTTTCCACCCAAAGCAACATAGATAATAATGTAACTTTACACTTCTTTTTTCACTAGTTATCTCCAAAGTATCATATTACTGTGAATGACAAAGGTCTACAATGCAGTGAAAGGTAAGTTATTGTAGATAATCCATTAAATGCGTTTGTAACTGCGATGCTTTTTTCTCTCTCGAAAGACATTTTGATCTGACATTTCATACTTTCCGTATAGTGTAGATCACTAAATTTTCGCGACTCCTTATTTTCGCGAGATAGTAATTGGCTCTTGATGAGTGAGGCAAAATTTTCACGAATTGTAGTTATTGCTCTATATAATCTTATGGAATACTATTATACGCGAGAATTGAATTTTCGCGAGCATTCTGTCTCGCTTAATTACGCAAAAATTAAGTTCTCGCGAATAAAAAGTGATTTACAGTACTAAAGTTACAGACCTGAGTGTAAAAGGGGCTGGTGGTTGGGGCTTTTTTCAGACTATTTTGGTCTCCTTTAGAAGAAGAGCTCCATATAAAGATGTATAAAAAATGATCATTTAAAACTAAAATGTGTGAATTTTTTCTTTCCAAATGATAGTTGACAGCTTAAGATATCATATCTAAAAATTGAGTTATATCTGATGGTTAATTTTTTTACCCCCAGCCTCCTAAAATCGAGATTCTCTGATGGTTTATAATTCAAGTCATCAATGAGTTTACTCTAGGGACTATGGACGTCAAACATGCAATAAACATAAATATTTCACAGAGGAACCAATCTCGGTCTAATATACACAACTCCGGTTAATCAATTTATGATGGTATTTGGTGTATTTATACTCTCGTGGAAAATCGCCCGGGGGGCGGGGAAGCGGGGATCAGGACTGGATAATCTGATTATCTCTGATGACGCTGGTGAATAGAGACCTTACTTGAGGCTAAATCAATGCTAATCCCGTTACAGGGCTGATGTTTGTGGATCAATCTTTCTCCAAACTGATAAAAAGCACTGTCATTATATCATCATATATCACGAGAAATATGCCGAGGATTTATTGATCTTTGAAGTGTATGTAAATAATTCTGTTTTGTTTATCCACTGATCAAAGAAAAAAATAATTAAGCACGAGATTATGAAAAGGCATTAATAAAGTATAAAAATATTTCTAATCAGCGAAATGATTTTGATAAGATATAACGTACCAAAAAGTAACTGTACAATACTCAATCTTTAATGTTTAAGAGGTCTGTAGTTTACACGGCTCCAAATTAGTATTGTTTGAATGGAAGTTTTTAACTGAATAACTGTTCGTACATGTATCTTTATATTTCATAAAAGCATACATTTATTAAAATTTGATCTCTTTTCTATTTTTATTTTGACATCATAAAAATATCCTAATTTGGAAAATTATTATTAAATCGTAAGATTTATCAATCGCTTTTCGTTTGACATAACTTAAAAAATAACTTTTAAATCATCAATAAAATGAGTAAAAAAATAAATAACAAAATCTTGATTGATTCGTAAAAGGAAAACAAACAAAAACATCATTGCTATAATAGAGTTTTGCAGTATTTTTAAAATACAAATATATTTTAATTTTCAACATCAAATATCATTGCTGCACTACTGTTTTACAGTATTTTCTCTCAAATTTGAATTCAATATAAAACATAATACTGACCGACTGTCGCTTCTGTTGGTTTCGTCTTCGCAAGTCTCTAGAACAACCATAACAGGGAAACCCGGAAGTGTCCCCTGGGGGGACCAGTAAAATGAGGACCAGACTCCACCAGAGCATCCCCACGACCGTGTCTAACGAAGACGTAGCGCCAAGTGGCAGGTCAGATCAATAGAGCTCCTCACCAACTCTCAACTTCATCAAATTTCTTCCCGTTAAGTCTGCGTGTAACAATATATCCGCTATGGACTCGGATCAGAGAAAGCATTTACTAATTAACACACATTGGTCGATTGTTTCAGGGATTTCCGTATTACGGGCACCCTTCCTGGGAGAGGTATACAAGAAATGCTGGGATCGGAAATTGAAGGTCTAACGAGATACTAAGACCATGTGGACTCCCACGTTTCTTGGACAAACGATCAAGAATTAGGCGTCTTCAGACTAGTGCGAATAAATAAGGAACAATTAGAGGCAATAAATATGTTAGCGGGGTAGTTAGTGGCCAATGGATTCGATTTATGCCGAGATCAATTAAATTTGTAAAGATTCCGTTGAATATGTAAGCCGCATTGAATAGCTGCTAGGTTTATTGAGGGGGGTAATTTGAAAAATAAGAATAGGATTAGACCTCGGGGCATCTAATATAATACAGCAAGGAATGTGTATAACTACAAAACACGAAGGTTCAACCCTCCAAATATATTAAAGATATATTGCTGTCTATTTGTACAAAATCACTGAAGAATGATAAAATTGTGTCCATGTTCCCATTAAAATTCATATTTAATTTTGAAGACCCCAGAAGAAAAAGTTTACGAAAATGAAAAATAAATCTTAAAAAAAAATAATAAAATAGATTTAATATTGTTCTGAGATAAAACTGAAGCGGTAGATAATAATATCGTTAACATAGGCTTACTTAACATTTTTTTTTACTTGAATTTGAGTACACTGTAGCTTAATTGCTTCAATTTGTGCTATATGGGAAAATCCACATTTAAAGTATCTTTAACATGAAGCTCAATGTATTTAGGTATTTAGAATTTAGCGTATGTCTCAATCTTTAATAATCGTAAGTGACATGATGAAGATCATGGTTAGGATTTCTATCAAGATTTCTCTACTTTATTATGTTGAACCTGATTGTAACTTCTGTTGTTAATTTTATGATAAGCTGTTGATTTATATAAAAAACGAATAAAAAGTTCCATCATGTGTTTTGTTTTGTTCTTCTCATAAACATTTTTATCAAAATAATTTTCTTGAAGACCAATCACATGATACAAAATATTTCCGAATTCCATTTTTAAGAAGGTGTATTCTATGATTAATATCAAAAAACTATATTGTTTTCAATTTATCGTGAGGAATGATTGTATAAAATGTTCATAAGTCATAAGTCGTTTTGTTTTTACTGATATTTGAATAATGGTGATTTCAAACTTTGTAAAAGTTGTTTGGGGTTCTTAAGAATCTCTATCTGAAAGTGCTTTAACACAATACAAGGGTATTAACATCTCGTTGACAACCAACATTTGACATTGTGCAATGTCTATAGTCGGTATTATCTGTTTTTGCAAGTACTGTTATTAGATCGTTTTTGAATGACCATTTGAAACTTATTACAAGACCGCTATTTTATTGCTGAATTATCTACGGTCTTATTCCCTTTGTAGGTAGAAAATTCTTCAAAACCATATATCTGTTTTGAATATTGTCAATATTCCCAACAGTCAGAATAGATTTGAATTCAAATTTGAATCCAAACATGGAAACATGGCAGATTCCAGTCTATTGCTTTATCCTCACTAGAATATTGACAGTTGTGACTAAAAACTTCAAAAACTTCTGTGCAACAATATATTCGAGAAGTTGTGTTAATGAGATTTGGATACTAAAAAATTCAGTTAAACTTGTTGAAAATTTGAAATCACAAAATTTTTACCAAAATCAACAGCATAAAACCTAAGAGTTTATTGTACAACTATTACCCACGATAAATAAAAGTCCAAGCTTTTTGATATTAATTAACTGCTTACTAAAGACAAATGGAATTCATAAATTTTCTTAACTTGTCTACAGTCAGCATGCGTAAAATCCACCTGTGACGTCATTCTTTTGTTTGAGCGCTCCATTATTTTCAGGGAGGGAGAGTTGCTTACATTGAAGACAGAATTTGTTATCTTCTTATTCTCCTTTCCGTGCCTCTACTGAGGAAAGAACTTAGAAAATTTTAGAGAAAGAAAATTGTAAAGTTTGTTTTTACATTAAGAAAAGTATAGTATCCATGGTGGGACTCGAACCCGGTACGCTCATCTTAGGAGTCCGGTACACTCATTTCACAAAGCAAACGAAGCTGTTGACAGACATGGGATAAGATTACCTTCAGTACACTTTTTTCGCCTATCTTTTTATATTATAATATATAATAAGTGTTTAAATATAAATATTCTTTATTATGTATTAACAAACAATAAAAACAAGCAATCAGAAAGGCGGATTTTACGCGGGTTAATATACTCGTAGTGCTCCATTCCTTAAAAGTAATGGACCTCGGCTCCATTATGTTTAAGGAATGGAACGCTACTCGTACATTAACACTTACATATATTGCCCAAAGTTGGTAACAATTGGAATTTTGGTCGTACGTTCATATAAGCATAACATAGGTGGGCCAATGCTGGGCCAGTGTTGACCCAACTATATAAGATATTAAACTTTACTGCTATACCTAATATGAAATAGACACACTGGGCCTACGTAAGCCCACCCACACGAGGTCAATGTATCACGATATAACGAACTAACGTACGTTATCAAACACTGGCCCAACATTGATATAGCAATAAGGTTTAATTTGTCCTATATGGTTGGGTCTACGTTGGCCTAATGAACAGTATTTTTATATTTAGGGCATAATAAATAAAAAATATATATTTGACCTTAAGTTGAAAAAATTAAGATTTGTACAAATAATTGCTGATTTACAGTAGTTGGACAAATGGTGGCCAATTTGCTTTACTTTACCAATCTACATTACTTAAATATTTATAGGTTTTGTATGGTTGTGCCTTCGTTGGACTATTGATCATTGCATGTTATTGTATCATGATCGGACCAACGTTGGCCCATTGTTGAGTTTATGGTACTTGTTTTTTTTCGGTATTTGTGCAGCATATGTGTCAATATGTACCAATATGTTGTTTTACAGTTACATGTACGTGGACAATACCTAACGTTGGGCCAACATATTGATGCTGAATGGGTCATGGATCATTTGCAAAATTAGTTTGTTAAAAACAATCTGATTGTACACACAAATACTCTGAATTTGATATTAAAAAGATGTTTGAGTTTCTGATGGACAATTTTTATATAGTTTTTGGAGACCGGGTCTTCCAGCAATTCAACAATCCACTGAAAGTCCCATGGATATCAATAACGCCTCGTTATTAGAAAACCTAATTTTGTATTTATTCAAAACTTACTTTTCCAAAATCTCATACATGAAAAGACGAAAACACTTGCTGTGGTCATCAACTCGACATTTTGATATATCGACGACGTGTTGTCGATTAACAATCTTATGGTTATTTCCATTCTTATTTCGACACGATATATCCCAATAATTGTTATCTAACACCAAAGATTTATGATAAACTTTATCACCTTAACTTTTCAATCGTCAATCGTCAACTTCCCTTACGTATGCAGCTATATATCTTATCACCTTCATACGGGGTTTCTGTCTCTGAGTTGATTCGATTAATGAGAACATGCTCTACGTGTGAACAGTTTATTTCCAAACCAGTTGTCGAAACAAAAATATTAGGAGTCTCGTTTAAAGTCACCATTTCATAAGTTCTATGGTCGATACAATGAACCTGTCAGCAAATTCAATTTATCATTAAGTCAAATGCTGATTGACGTGTTTCTGTCATTAAATATACCTTGTAAACGAAGTGTTCAGGTTATTCCACATGTCCACCTCTCCATGGCACCTGATCCTACCTCTGATAGCTTTTAGAGGTCTGTGTTTGCTCTGCTCGAAAAAGTTTGTATTGTTTAATTAACTTTTGAACTCGAATATTGCTTGCTTTCTTCATATAATTCATTCGATACTTTAGGCTGCTTGTAGAAAATTTTCCAGAGAATATCGCCATAACTGTTTAAAAGTTGTAAACTACATAGAAATAATTAGCTCAATTTGAAATTTGGAGGATTCTCCGAAATATGTTCAGATAATTGTTTCAAAGTTTCAAAATAAATAACTTTAAAAAATGAAGTCCTTTTCGTTATGGCAAAGGTTATATTGTAAAATAAAAAATGTTTAAACAAATCTTAAACATACATACAGCGCCATATGTTGTATTATTAAATTGATATTGATCAATGCAAATAGAAATAAATGAAGGTGTTACTATGTCATCTTTCTGTTACCATTTGTTTCACAAATTTAAACCTATTTTATCAAATATGTGAAAATCTGTTAAGTTTATTGCACAACAAAAATGCAAACTTCAAGAAATGAAGAAAAGAAAAGGTATAAAGCTACAAAGCAGTAAAAACATCTATGAAATAGAGAAATGTTAAGTGGGTATTCTTAACATCTAACTTGAAATTAAATAATTTTTAATTTATCCATATGCTACGTATTGAAAAGTCTTCAAAGGTGCGCGATACTTTTAAATTTGTTTATTATGTATAATGCCAGCTCTTTACCGTAATTTTTAATGGACCTTGAATAGTCGGGAACTCAAATCAAAGAGGCATAAGATCTACAAGACTTGTAAATTCCATTTAACTGAGTCGGGCGTCTATTTTATATCTCGAGAGATTTCCTGGTTATTTTCTATTAGTAAAATGGCATTTATTGCACGGTATTTATTATATCTGCCGGTCTATGTCTATTTATCTGAGCGTGCATTCAAGAAATGTCTATTCAGAATATTAAGAAAAAGGACATTTTACGAGATATTACACGATCGTTCGCATAAATGCAAATCAAATCTTTTCCAAATAGCTATTATAGTTCAAAAGTTATATGAAACATATGAAGATAACGAACAGTATTTAAGATCAAAAGACCATTAAATAATATACAGTTATTGACTGGGTATGAGGGCAACATATGATTTGTTGGACCTGAAGGTGAAAATGTTGCCCGAGGCCGCAGGCCGAGGGCAACATTTTCACCTTCAGGTCCAACAAATCATATGTTGCCCGAATCCCAGTCTATAACTGTTTTGTTATACCCTTCACATAAGATATATACATATTAAAACACAATGTGAAGACTTAAGAACTGATTTAATCAACAAATATTTTTAACAATAAATTCATTTGCACTTTTTGGCTTCAACAATTAAAAAAAACTTTAACAAACAATAAAAATATTAACTATGTTATAATTTTAACAGAGAAATTAATAATTAAATAACAGAAATAATAAATTTCGTTATTCAGAGTTTAGTTATCACATTGGATATCACAACTGTTTATCACAGAAAGTAAATCACAGATATCTATGACTGACCCACTGTACTGGATGAATAATTGTTAATTGTAACAGTACAGCCATGAAAGTTATAAGGCGTTACAGTGGACACTGAAGACTTTGGAATTTCCTGAATATTTGCAAAGATCGTAGGGTCATTTAACACTGCTGCAAGTGCGTCATCATCAACATCACCAAGCCAGTCAATGGACTCGGAAACTGGTTGCACTATTTCGTTGAAAGCCCCGGGAACTGCATTTGAGGTTGATTGAAGAGACATAGATGATGATCCATGAGAATATGTGATTGACTGAACGCTTGATGATGAGGGCTTTGATGGAAATACTTCTGAACCATGAAATTTTGACACATGTATTTTCCTGCTCAAAGCATCTGACATATCTCTCTTACGTTTTTCACTCAATTTAGAAGAATAGTGTTTCAAACTTGTCTCAGATTTGTGCTTTGATATCCCCATAATATGTCTCGATTCATACCCCGATTCGTCCAAGATTGTAATACATGTTGCTCGTATAGAATGATTAGTGTATGCTGTTGCAAGTTTGGCCTCTTTGCTGATTAACTGCATAAATTTTCCAAGTGTATTTTTCCCCACCACCATATTGTCATACCACAGGTCAAGGTTGTCAGGGTCAAATGATGCTGGCAGTGATTTTGGTCTTTGCCACAGCGACTTGCATTCTGGATTAAGTTTTTGAATATATTTTTCAAAACTAGCCACCGGACAATTGGGGTTTCCTAAAGATAATTAAAGAACAATAGCTTGTTAATTTATGGTTTTTTTTTCAAAATTGTTTGACTCAAATATTTTTTTTTCAATATTTGAAATTATAAGAAGAGAAATCTACATACCTGGTTGTTCGTACATGCGGGCAGCATTAGTGTCATCATCCCCAGAGTCTCCCCTGTGGTTCTTTGTTAGTCGTGATATGTTATTCACAACAAAGCGCCTCCCATCCGCATCTACATTAATGACATAATCATCTTTTTCCATGTTTCTTAAGTTCTCTCGTCCTCTGTTACAAAAATGTAACATAATTTCAAATAAAACCTTCCATTGTAAATTCTTGGGGTTATCAACATTGAAAACGCCACAGTCATACAGTTTTTTCATGTCTCCGTCACTGATGATTTCTTTATGCTTTACTTCTCCAGTCCCCTCTCTCTTAATTTTCACGAGACAAGCCGAAAACACCACATTAGCACGACTGAATTCTTCATTGTTAACAATGTCAATATCATTTGATTTCATGAACGACTTCTGAAGACCAAACCTCATGGATATCATCGAAGACTTTGCGTACATTGATCCATCTTGTTTTCGTACCCCACAGTAGAATTTTCGAAGAACATTACAGATCTCTTCATTTGGCTTTAAGCGTAATTCCGACAGAGAAGTATCACATGTATGCACTAAAAATTCGTTTAAAATGTTTTCAGCGGATCTAATTACGTTCTTAGTGTTCTTACTGTCCCTTTCGTTAAGTATACTTTCAATTTCACTCTCGTCTGTATTCGAGAACCTACTGTGTGACGCCATCTTTGTAGCAAACGACAACTCTTGCAGCACTTAGCTTCGGTTATTTCCGTGACGCCGAAATTGAACGAAAACTACCTGTGACGTAACAGTGACGTTGCGGTCTAATAATTCTTATGTAGGACCGGTCAATAGTGATTGTTAGACCGATGTAAAAAACATTTCTTTTGTTGGACTTTTTATTAGTAATAAATATATAGAATGATATTTATAAGGGTATAACAATACAAAATAGGCGCAGAGCAAACACGGACCTCCGAAACATCAGATGTGGGATCAGGTGCCATGGATGAGTGAGCAACCCCTGCCGACAGGTCACACCATCCGTGTATTCCTTGTCACGATCGAGAAATAGCGTAAAAATCTGTCGTCAATTCAGTGTATAAATAATGGATTAACAAATATTATGAAAAACATTATTTAGCATTTGACTCAATGATAAATTGTATTTGCTAAAAAAGTCATTGTATCGATGGTAGAACTTAGAAAATTATCAATTTAAGCGAGACTGCTGAAATTCTTGTTTCATCAACTTGTTTGTCAATAATTTACCTGGTTTTCAAAATCGTTCATACGTAGAGCATGCTCTTGCGTATCGATTCAACTAAGACATATAAACTCCGTATGCAGGTTATGAAGGTGCATGTATATTACTGCATAAGTAATGGAAGTTGACGATACATGTAGTAAAATTAAAGTCATCACGTTTATCATAGAGATTGGTTGTTAGATTACAATTAACGTCTTTTTCAAGTAAAATATCCAAATATGAAACAGATGTTACAGTCTTTGTTGTATCTCTTATCTCATGCTCACCAGGACATATCGTATCGACATAAGAATAGTAATGGCCATTGTTAATTGACAGTACGTCGTCGATATATCTAAATGTCGAGTTGAAGGCAGCAGCAAGTCTTTTCTTATTTTAACGCCTCGGATTTTGCACAATTTCTGCTTCATATGAATACAAAAATAGGTCTGCTAATATCGGGACTCAATTTGTTCCTCTGGGAATTCCAATAGTTTGTTGGAATATATGGGGGTCGTAACATAAAATGCTTAAGACCGTGCTTAAGTAGGACTTAAGTACAGTATAAAACCTAAGACCGTATTACTAGAAGCGTGCTAAGATTTGGCAATCTTAGCAAAAGGCGACCGATAGAGGTGACTTAATTGCATCTGAACTTTCTCTAAACTTTGTCTATATTGTGCATTTAAGAAAATAATTATCTCTATTAAATAATGGTATAAGAATTTTTTTCGTCGGGTGGGTGTGGATGGGGTGTGGGGTCAGCTTTACATGAGATGAAATAGATTTTTAAACACAGAAATGTTGCTGAGTAAGAGGATGATGACCAAAAAACTAATAAATAGTGTCTGTAAATTAAAACAAAATGGTAGAACGCGACGAGCGCGGACTTAGACAGGGTTTCCTACCGTTCTTTCGATTAATTGATCGAGAGACAGATCTAGGCGGAGAGAGAGAGAGAGAGAGAGAGAGAGAGAGAGAGAGAGAGT